>JAQIVZ010000051.1:0-135843 GCA_034700945.1 Arrhopalites spinosus
CTTATGGCACATATCCCCATCCTTACGCCGGGTCCGCTTGCTGTTAGTTCCTTTTGCTTTTAAGCTCTTCAATTGTGAATGATATATAAAATTATTTTAACTGTCATTGTGATTGTGAGGTGCAATTAAGTTTTTTTTTGTTATTTCTCTGTACATACAATTAACAATGCTTAGACAAGAAAGTGAGAAAAAAAAGAAAATGTCAAATTGTTTTCACACACTCTCCCAAATCTGTATACAAAGAACATATGTAACAAGTGACATCAATTTAACTACAAAGAAGAAAATAGAATATCAAGTTTAGATCTCAGTTTGAAATATTTAGAGAATTCTGTTAAATGAAATACAATTAACTGTTTTTACATATTTATATACACGACTAACTACAGTAACATTGCCTACATGTCTTAAAATTTTAAAGGATCAAACTCGAATTTAGATCGAGGTATTTAACGGCAGGGTGAAACTAAGAAATTATATCAAATTTTGACAACAAATAGGTCAGTCCATACACAACAAAAGGGTCTTCAGTTCAATACTAAAAAGAAACAAAAAAGTTTTTATATATTTTTACAGAAATATGACAAAATTGTTAATATTTTTACGTTAGATATTTAAAAGATTAGCCTGAAAACATGAAGACAGAGAGAGCTTTTTTGCATTCCGAAGACGAGGCGCATAAATAAAATAGAGAAAAACACTCAGATGAAAGGAAAAAACCCAAAAGTTAAGTAAAAAAATTAGTATACTTATTACAAATACATTTTATAGAACTGACAAATCAATGTTGAATAATTAATATTATTATTTGTTATGATATAATATCTTGTATTTTGTACTTGAAATCAACCAAAAATAGACAAAAAAAAGAAGAATATTTTACCTTTGCAGCTTTGTACGCTTTGTACAGTTAAATAGAATGAAATACAAACAAATAACATAACCTCCCATCAATTCAACATTTCCGTTGTACATATAATATAGGTCCGTCGATATTTACGAAAAGAATTGCATTTAAATTTAATTTAAAGGGTGTAGAGAGAGAGAAAGCTCATTTAAATTATTTTACATTAATTGGGCCACACCCCCCTCAAACTACATAGCCAATAGTTTAATTTAATGGGTTTCGTTGTACAGAACATTATATTAGCTGAAATTTAACTTTTAGTTTTTAAATTGGATAAATTATATATTAAGTTTAGGTTACACTGAACAAAGATACGTTTTCATGTTGAATACAAATTTACAATGTATTTTCTAAAGCGTCATCAAAGTTTATATAGGCAGCACTATGGACCCCATAAAACTAAAGGGAGGAGATTAAAAAAATTGAGATAATTTTCAAGACTATTTTTTGTGATAGTCTCAAAATATTCTCAATTATTTTTAAACCTTCGTTTGTGTCTGTACATACATAACTAGTTTTTACGTTATTTTCAATAAGATTTGATTTTCTCTCTCCTATTATTTCTCAAAACTTGACTAATTATGAAAATTGTGTGAATGAGGCTGACTGGAAAATAGTTTTTCAAAAAATAATGACGCTTACAAAAAAAACCTATATTGATTCAATAGAATTGACAACTCTATTTTTGCAAACTAAACTAAAGGATAGATTTTGTAATTTTTTAAACTTTATTATGCTCCTTTGCGTAAAGCACACCGATTAAGATTTAGTATGAAAATTTTTCTAAAATGATGCACAACAAAATCATTCATATATTTGTAAAATTGGTAGCCGATACTGAACAATAAAATCCATGACAGAAAATTGTTGCATTTAGACACATGTGACAGCTAGACTATCAAAAAAGGAAAGATAAATATTGAATATAGAGCCGGAATCTTGTATTAAAATTTTGTCAAAAGAAGGATACATAAAAAATAATACACATTTCTAAATTTTATACTTTTTATACAAGGACTAGTCCATTGTAAAGTAAACTATAGCTTTTCACTTTTTCAAAAAAAAAATGTTATGGTATAAGAGTACTCATCAAAATATAGGATTTACAAAAATGGCAAATATTTACAATGATATTTTTAATGCAAGACTAATTACAAAAACACACGTACACACTTGCATGCTTTCATGTTCAAGTTAAACTGTTAAAGATATTAGAAAAAATTTATATGTAAAAAATTGAAATTAAAATATATGTAACAGCTTCAAAAAAACACGTACTAGTATTTAAAATACTGTTTAAAGTATACTGAAAAGAAACAATGTTAGATTTACGAAAAAAAACAATGCAGTGTTATTTGTGGAATGCTCGTTTGTATGTTTTGAGTCTTCATTAATTTTCAACGATGCTCTGTATGGTATAAATTTCAATTAAGTTGATATGAAAAAAGTATGGAAAAAATTGTGCATAATGTGTAAGGGTCATAAATTATATTTAAAGTTTAAGTGTATGTATGGCGTTCTTTGTCACACATGATGGGAAATGCCGGGTTTGAATTAATGTAAATAAAAAGTAACAAAATATATATTAAAAGTATAATAGTCGTTACGGAAAATTTAAATGTTCGTAAAAAAGTATGCTCTTACAAGGAATGAAAAAGAAACTAAAATAGTATTATTAATTAAGAAGAATTAAAATTATGTTAGATCGTAATAATGTACTATTAAATACAGGATTCTAAAAATAATAATATTTTCTCAATGTTTCATGTAATTTTTCTCACTTTTAATATTATACGTACTCTAATTATATAACCAATAATATCTGCCTCATCTTTTAGGGCTTCTTTTACTTATGATGACCACCGTGTTTCGTTTCATGTAATACATAAATATATATACTTACGTATGGTAAATCGGTCATAGGTTAATATTGAATAAATGAATATCATGCCGTGTGCCGTTATAATTTCTCCTTCCCGTTTGTTTCATATTGTCTTAGAGGACAATCTTAATTAATATTAAATTATTCTATAAATTATGTGTAGGTATTATAACAATTTTACTTGAAAACACTTGTAATTAATTCCCTCTTCTCATTAATTTTAAATATTAATTAATTCTAATCCTCCTCAATTACTGTAATAGAATATTATGATGTTGATATTTTTAATTTATCTAAAGTGGTGGACAAATCTATAACCTCACTACGATTTTCCGACCCCACTTTTTACTGCGTACATGATTTTCCTTTATATTTTAACTGCTTATGCTCTTGCTTGTTAGTCATCTATTTACAAACTAATATCATATAATATTAATTATTTAATAGTGAAAAAAAATATTTTGTAAAAAAAGTTCAAATTTGCCTGGACAAAACTATAACCGCACTCATAGTAATTTTTTAAATTAAGCTACCATTTCGCATCAAAACTTGTCTAATTCGATGAAACATACTATTAACAACGTTTTCAAGAACATTTGGACATAATTTGTTCCATTCCTGAATAATGGTATCCTTTAAATCCGTTGTGTTCTCGAACCGACGTCCATCCGAGTAAACATTTCGAGCTAGTATTCCACAGAGATTTTCAATTGTATTCAAATCGTGTCTCAGAGTAGGTCAGGGTAGTGGGCTAATTTTGTTAACTTGAAACCAATTAATTGTTGCTGCATTGACATGAAGTCGACCATTACCTTATTGAAATATGAATGGACGGACAACCATTTTTTGTAATTGTCGTTTTGAATACTTCAAAACTGTTGTTTGATAAACTTCTGAGTAGATACCACCATCAATGAAGATTAAATCTGTCTTACCCTTGTAGCCAAAAGCTCCTCAAAAAATTACCCGACCCCCACCTTTTGAATCAAAAAAGGTCAAATTTTCATAAAAAATTCAAAATGTTAATGTATTTTAAATTTTTTTAAAATGAACTTACCGAATCCTCCTTTAATGGTTATTTCGTCTTCCTTCCTCAAGTGATGCCAATAATAAGAAAACCCGTCAGGTCCATTCAAGTTAAATTTGTTTTTATCAGAAAAAACAACTTTGTCCGATTCCGAATTCCATGCTTGTCTGGTCATGGCCCGATCAAGCCTTGCTGTCTTCTGATGTATTTTTAAATATGGTTGAATTATCTTCTTCTGATACTTGAGGTGTTGGACAGCAGATAATATTCTTTGAATTGTTTGAGATGACGTCGGAAAATTTAGTTGTTTCTGAATATCGCTCGAAGAAAGTCACTTTGTCGAAGCTAAATAAGCAATAAGTCTATCAAATCGTGTTTAAGGTGGCCTGAGTTGACCCCCTTTATTAGCAGATGTGTTGTTACTATCTTTTAGGGCCAAAAAATTTTGAAGAGCACGATCTGATTGACCTAACCTTCGACCTATAACAGGACTCGAGCACGGATCTTGATTGAGGGCTCTTACCTTACCCTGTTGAAACTTACTTAAAACTTTTTCTCTTGATATGGTACTCTAATAGTACCCTTTCAATAATAGAGGTAAAATAGTTTTCAAAATTTAAACTAAAGTACATTAAAAAAATTAACTATACGAGTGCGGTTATAGTTTTGTCCAGGGAAATTTGAACTTTTTTTAGAAATTTTTTTTTTCGTCTATTAAATAAATAATATTATATGATTTTATTTGTTAAGTAGATGTCTAACAAGCAAGAGCATATGCAGTTAAAAAATAAAAGATAATCATGTACGCAGTAAAAAGTGGGGTCGGAAAATCGTAGTGAGGCTATAGATTTGTCCACCACCTTATATATTCCTCTCTCAAAGCGAATTTTAGTATTATGGATATTTTCAGTGTGGCTGGATTTTAACTCTTCTTTTGATTTTATGCTCAATGATATACTAAGTTAGTAATGTGTACATTTTGAAAATGATTAATTTGTACAATTCTTATTGGAACTGCAAATTTTCAATCTCTGTACTTTTTCGTCCTCCAATTTGTTCTAAAATAAATCAAAGAAAAAAGTGTACATATGACAAATGACTTTATCATCATGCTAAGAATTTATTCTCATGTTCTCATTTTTCATTTTCTCGACGTTATGCATTGATACCATTGCAGGTTTCAATCCTTCGTCTTTACGAGTACATCTCGACTAGTCTATACTCTAATTAATTATATGAAATTTAAAAAAATTGGTAGACGTTGAATTAACAAGCAGTAGAATCAGATTTATTTGCACAATGCCCAAGTCAAAAGAGATAAAACATCACTTTTCACATCTTAATCCAAATAACAATTATTGACAAAAATGTACAGTCAACAGTAGTCACTAAACGATTAGTCACAATTATAGAAGATTTTATAGGGATTTAATACTTTGGAAATCTAACGATGTCTAACTCTGTTTATAAATACACTTGGTCTTTCACATTTAATGGCACTTTATGGCGGATAAAATTAAGACAGTAGGAATTAAAGGATAAATCATAAAAAGCCTACTCTAAGCAATTAGTATAATCATATTCTTACATGAAGTAAGTCAAATTTAAGTAAAGGGAACGAATGAGATTGTAAATTGCAATAGTTTTAGTCTTCAATTCCTTCGTTGAGTTGTGCAACCATGTTATCCACTGATTTTAGTTCCTGGAAAAATAGGCAAAGAATGTGCTTTTATTTATTACAATTTTTTTATATTTGGAAAATTCTGAACAAACAAACCTCAAAACATACCACTCTTCATTTCATTTATTACTGGCTATTTACAGTTGATTTTAGTCATGCGATTTATAAATAATATTTATTCAACATAAATCAAGTCGCTGGATTATAGTGCATATAAGAGAAAGAAAATGCATTTGACGAAAACAACGTGCGCCATTTGGAAAGGTCAACGAGGCGACACCGACAATCACATTAATCTCACAAGTGCAATAAATACAAGTGACAACCTGACTAAACAAGACCATGGTACAGATATTTGAACAAAAGAGTTATACTATTAAATAATTATTTTATTAGCCGTGCAGTTTATGGTGGACATTGCACACTGATTTTTTTGTATTCTGTTTGTCTTTACCTTAAAAAGCCTGTGCGTTTTCTCATGCACACGGACAACTGCATGAGTGAAAGTCTTTAGAGAGAAAGTGTGAGAGCAGCTGAGAGCACTTATTTCTGATTCCCCGAAAATTCCATTTAGAAAACAAGTATAAATTACATCATTAATATAGTCTTACTCTGCAATTAAGTCCTCATAAATTATAACTGATTCTATTAAACGAATTCACTTAAACTTTCTAGATCAAGTTTCTTCAGTACCAATATGAGAAAAAAAAAGAATTTTGGGCAATTATTTAGAAAATTATAATTTGTAGTATAGTTAAGAATCTTTGACTAGTTGATTAATTCATAATTATTTTAAATTCATTTTTCTAAAATTTAATCTGGATTTTTATATAAAAAAATGGGCCAAAATTTCAACGTAAGTTTTCGTCTTGTTTACAAAATAAAACATTTATCAGGAAAAAATAGGGCCTAAGTGTATTCATATAAGTTCACAGAGAGTTGTTTCTGCTTAATGACTCACCTGCCACATGTTGTCATTCCATTTTGGAAAGAGAACTTTGAATGCATCAGGTTCTTCTCCTTGTTTGACAACAATGGAAATAGAGACGGCATTTCCTCCAAGTCGTTCATGTTGAGACCTGATGTAGTCCTATGAGTGTACAAAATAAATGAATTAATTTTTGAAGTGACATTATATTCAAGATTAAAAAAGCATTCTTACATCAGCCATGGAGTTACTATGCTTCCTTTCATCAGCGGAAGCACCTGAACCAAGCCAAATGAAAATTTCATCAGTTCCAGTGTCAAGTACCATGACATCGTCATCGTTGAGGTCTTCTTGGTCAAAATTGAAAATTTCATCCACTTTGAGCCTTCAAAACAAATTACAATTTAAATGTCACATAATGCTTATACTTTGATAACAAATGTATGACAAGTAATTTACTTGGTAGAAGGTGGTGTGATGGAGCAGTGGAAGAGCCGCGCAGACAGGACGCCATACTATAAAGAAAATTGAGTATGAATATTTTAAATGAATTTATTTAGTTAAGCCAAAAAATGCTTTACCCTGTCAGCTTCACCGGTGTCACGAACATAGTCTGTCTTTCCTCCAAGTAATTTCCAGAATTCAGCAGGTTCAGATCCCTCAGCCACCACAATTGCATCTCTTCCTGGTGAGACTATGGCATCGACATTTTTTGCCATTGCTTTCTCATCATTAGAAGCACCCTGTAAAATTAAAGAGGAATTAATGTGAATTGATTTTTTTACTGATCAATTTGTAAATTATCTCACCTTTCCAACCCACAAGTAAGTGACTCCAGGAGCATCCAGGACGAAACAATCGTCACTGTCTAAATTACTAGCCTTTGGAAGGACTTCCACGGCTCTTGTGTCCTCTTCACAAGTACCCTGAACATGGAACAATTTGGCTTTGCCTGCGTCATATGTATCGTGCTCTCGAACATTTCTAAAAAATTGGAAAAAATCAAATCAAGTTTCTTTCTTTGGAATTATTTCATGAAAATGTTAAAATTATGTGTACCTAAATCCACTAGCATGACCACCTGTAAAATTATAAAATAATTTTTAATTGTGAAAATTAAAATGATTTCAAAGTTTTGGTGGTGACGTTTACCCAGAAAAATGACCATTTTCCCCTTAAATACTCTGAGAAAGTGGGCCGGTTCATGACCTTGAACAACACGGACTTGTACAGCTCGGCCATTTAATTTGTCGTCAATACTAACGGCATGTAAAGCAGCCGCAGCTTTTTCGTCTTGAGTACTGTCCGTACCCTATAATATTATTTTTACAAATTAATTGTTTAATAGTTAAATATTAAAGGGATTACGGTACACACCTGCCAAAAATAGACGATGTAATGTTCTCGTCCCCGAACATTGTATGTATATTTGAGAACATAACTGTCACCACCGAAAAATAGGCCATGTCTCTCTGGAGGGACGGGTGCCAATTCAAAGTTTTCAATTCGCCATAATCTAAAAATTTGAAAATTAATTAATTTTGAACTTGCCCAAGAATTTTATGGTGCTGACTGCTGATTATTACTCTGTTTTTCCTTTTCCGTCATCTGGACAGAAACCAACGGCTCTTCCCATGTTCTTCATCAACTTTCTCAGTGTTTCACGGTCTTGACCGGCATCTCGAATTTTGGGAGAGACATAGGATGTACTTGCTAAAATGTACAAAAATGATTTTAATTCAAAATTATTAAATTAAAATTATTCATGATAACTTACCAGCAATTTTTTCCAGAGCATAGACTTTACCAGTAACGGGAGCCGAGTCTTCTGAGTCACGCCAAACGAGGAAAATTTGTTTGAATGAAGATGGTTCGCCTCCATCTACGACTCTTTGAATCTATTTATTATGTTGCAAAAAAAATTTAGCTTTATATTTTAATTTCAATTATTAAATTGTCCTTTAATGGGTTGACTCACTCTAGTCCACTCTGGATATCCATTTTGTTTTATGAAACCTTCAGCAGTTTTCATTGAAGACAGTTTTTCTTGTTTTGTACATTTCTTTCCAACCCAAGCATAAATCCCGGAACTTCCAGCATCCAAAATGAAACAATCCTATAATTAAATCAAGTTATTTAAATTGTCTGATATGATGAAGATGATTATTGTGAATTACTTGAGATTGAAGCATTTCACGTTTGAGAGGACGTTCAGCCACCTTGTCAACTTTGACAGTTCCACTGGCATCACTGACACGATACAGTGTCACTGTAGACTATTGAAAATATAGGTTTTCAATGATGAACTGTATTTATGGATTAATTTCATGAAAATAGTATTTTTAAAACACCTTAAAATTCTTTTCATAAACATCGTCATCATCTACCGCAGGGGGTTCCGCCATGTCAGCTCTACTTCCCCCACCCAATGCCGTAAAATATTCGGCCACAACTTCTGGGGTGCTCGTTGGTTCTGCATACAAAAATAATTACAAACTCTGACCATTTAAATTTTAGTTTTTTTCAATTACCAATCACTTCAATTTTGATTCTTCCTCCATGATCTTGATCTCGAATTTGATTTGCAGCTTGAATTGCCTTTAATCTCTCTGTGCGTTTACTGTAACGTCCAACATAAACGTAAATCTTTTTGGGGGTGTCCATAATGTAACAGTCTCCTTTATTCATGGACTTGACATTTGTCTCCACCTAATAAATAATCAAATGTCATATGAGTCATATTTAGTTTTTACTTTCATATTAGTTACGATGAAAAGTCAAATAAAATCATTTTTAATTGTACCTCACGAACGCGAACATTTCTCTTGCCCTTAACCTGAATAAATGAAAAAGATTTTATCATTTAAATTAAATCAAGTACCCGATTCCGATGTACAATAATTTTTTTAAACCAATTTAAGTCACCTGAAATAATCGGTTTGGAGCATCTTCGGGATTATAATGTTTAAATCCACTTTGAACACCTCCAGGGACATAACGAATCCCTCCTTTGAAGCATGAGAGAAAAGCTGGACTTTCATGGTTTTGGGTTTCCCGATATTGAACCGGTAATCCTCCGAGCATATCATCTAACTCCACAGCCTTAATTGCAGCTGTACCTTTCTCATCCTGCAAAAACATTTATAAATTCAACTCATTGTGTGAAAAAAGGATTGAAAGCTCAATCGTTGACGGGCACAAGTTTTTTCATGGACACAAGTACAATTTTACTTGCACAGAAAAAGGGGAAGATTGTTTTTGTGTTAAATACATTTTAGTTATTTTTGTGTATACACACACTACATTTCTAGTTTGTACACACGTACATTTCATATATTTCAGGTTTAAATAGAAAATGATTGGAAAGAAACGCGTTGAGGATTATTACAAGTATTTGGACTAGATTCCCCCATCTTGACAGATTTGTTGTTGTTTTTTTTCTCAAATGCTAATGCCTTTGACAAAGTCTACAAAGTTAAGGGGTTACAATATTCAAAGGAGGAACAGGGAGGGGTATTGACTCTGACTCTTGTTTTTTCAGAGAAGGGATTCCTCTTCCAACATTTTTTTTGGCAACGAGTTGGTGCTTGATGATGACTGCCATGGAAAAATGATGACAAGGGAATGACAAGAGATAGGGGTCTGGACACAGTTACATACATTTCTAATGGTGAAACATTTTAGATACTGGATTTTTTCCGGGTAGTCAAGAATGAGGAGTACAGGAGAGAGAGAGACCATTTCTGTTTATTTTGCCGCCGACTCATGCCCTATAGTCATTTGTTCTGCCTTGCTCCAAAAGCCACAGAGAAAAGGCAGAAAGGAGAGAGATGTGAATGAGTAAAGGGGATTACCAACTAGTTATGTAGCAGGCAGGAGAAATATATTTATGAAGAAGGGATACAGTGAAAATTTGAAAGAAATTTTAAGCTAATTTTAAACCTGTGTTGTATGCTCTCCGAGCCAGAAGTGGATATCCCATGTTAATACATTATTGGTCTCCTTCGTCTGTAAAATGGAAGAGAAAATACATAAAATCAAATACCTAACCTATACACTGTATTGGCAATACTCTATGTATAGAAAAAATATATAAACTTATTTTCTCTCTTTCTCTAGAGCTATCAATGCTCACGGTGTTCAAACCCATTAAACTTTTTTTGCCCTCGAATTTTTTTCTCCTTCCTCCATCGTCCCAATTTCCGTTTCTTATTTTTGCAATGTTGAATGTGCCATCTTATTTTTTGCACACATTTCCTTTTCTTTTAAATCTTTCATTTCAATCAAGAATTTTACAAGGCTTGTCATAAAATTTGACTCGGTTACGTTTACATAGGAAGTTGTGGAGAGACAAAAAAAATACTCTCTTTATGCTCATTGTAATGAATACATAAATATTATGACAAATCTATGAATGGAATATTTTGTTTTGATGGTTTCAAATTTAAGATTATCTTTGAAACGTACTCTTGTTCTTTTTTAAATTTATTTTTTTTTGTAAAAGTTGAAAGTGAAAGCCGAGACTAAAGATAAACATGAAGCCACTCAGTGGATGGCATGACAAGATTTATCTGATGATCAAAGTGGTAAGAGAAGAAAAACAGACAGAGACGATAGAGTTTGTATATTTGGAAAATGTTCATGAAAACAGACAATTGAATGAAATGTAGAAATAGCTCACGTTCAGAATAATGTACGAGTCCCCCGTGTACAACTTTCCGTATTCATTCTTTGGGTATTTCACAGGAGCAAAGTTCTGTACAAAGAAAAAAAATGAGAATTTTACTATCATAATTCAGTAGAACATTTCAATTTCCGTGTTAATTAATAAGTTTATTTGTAGAATTTTAACCACACTGATTATATATGTGTTTTAGTAGTGTTAGTTATTTCCGTAGAATGAATTGTCCTTTGGAAAAAATTTGTTAAGTAAATAATATCCACACTTCCTATACATTTCATTAACCTCTTTATGTCTCCCAGGAATAGAATGAAGTTTTTAGTAATTAATTTTTTTATTAAGTGAATGTCTTCACAGCTGAAATTTAACTTTGGAAAACAATTTATCAGTTCCAATCTCTCTTCTCAGAAATTGCTGAGAGAGAGATATTTAGAGAAAGACAATTTTATTTTTGCATGGTGAAATTTTTTTTCCAGTGAATGGGACATGGAATAAAAATAAATGCCTTTGCAAAAAACGTTTACAAGATAAATTGGCAGGAATACTTTTTATCGTTTTTTTGCCGTTGATTCTGACTCTTGCATATTTCTACCTCTGTCTTTACAACTTTACATGTACATCTGCAAATATTCCTGCAAAATCTGACTCTATCAGACATTTCAGCTAAAGTTACAGTTTATTTAAGTTTAAAAAGATGGAAAACTTTTGTGATTAGAAATATTTTCTAGTCTGGCAAAATAAAGAGCGAGTGATTGACTAAACATGTCTCATAGTATTTTAAAATCAATTAACAATCTCATGTCATTTTCAGTATTTCACTATTTTCAGTTGAAGGGATGCCAAAATTGAATTGCATGAACAACTGAATGTCATTGACATTGATAGAACTTGCCGTATTCAAAAGTATTTGCATGGTAAAACTGTCTCGTTAATTTTTTCAACTTTTGTTGGTTTGTACTAATTTTGTTTGCGGTTTTTTTCTTGAGTTTGCTAATACTCGTAATTTTTTATGTTTTGGCTGTTGCTCTTATTGTAATCAATGATTTGAGCCTAGCCCAAAGTCACGACTCATACCATGTCATTTATATGGACAAAATGATCCTTTTCCTTGGCTTTTATTATTGTTTTAATGTGCATGTACCTTCCTTAATTTTGAGTTTCAAGGTCTTGAATGCATCACAGCGTAAGTTAAGTATTGACATTAAAAAATACGCTACTAAATAAATATAAAATATTTATGGTCATAATTTCCACAAATAGAGGAATATTATTTTTACACGTGAATTTCCTCAAAGGAAATTACACTTGAAACTGAAAGGAAAAAAAGTACTGATAATTATATTTAATATGTTAAAAAAATAAACTTGGGCTTGAGAGTGTGATAATATCAAAGTCTTGTAAAATGATTATTACAGCACTTGCTAAAGAAATTATTATGACGATTGCAATTATTATCACACACGATAAGAGAAGAGATATCTGACAGATTTTTGTGTGGTTTTTAGTTTCCTACATCTGTAACCGGTCAACGTGAAGAAAGATTGAGTGCAGATGTGCTACAGAGTTAATGGAGGAAATGTATAATGATAAATTAATGTGGGCTGAGATTTGAGAATACCAGGCATAGGTTCACTCATCAATGAAGACTATGTGAGCCACTGTGAGATTCTCGTGTCTTTCTTTTTTGGCTGAGATTCAGATCATTTCTCAGTTGAGACAACAAAACTGGTTTTATATACATTAACTACGGGAGAGCATGTGTCATTGTCATAAATTTAGACGGGAGCCGATTTCAGAGGAAACTCTGTTTTTCCCCTGAATCACCATTAAAACCCTTCTCCAACTTTCCATCTATTAAATGGGATCTTTCACAATCTGTACATCACCAAATGTCATTGTCAATGGCAGTCGATCAATGAACCAAAGATTTTCATTTTATTGTGGTCTATTTTTATCCAATTATTGTTATGTCTGTAGTTTTTTTTAATCTTATTATGTTTTAGATGGCCGGTACATTATTGATTTTTTGGGTAATGTGACTCACACTGGCGCAATATTTTTATTAATGTCAATGCAGATAGACAGTCGACATTATAAATTGAGGAATTATTTTTTGTTAAATTTTAGTAAAAAAAATATTTTTTTGAAAATAATTATTACCTCAATTCTCCAAATTTCAATACCGGCCTTTTTGCCAGCACCCTCAAAAGCAGGATCAACGACAGTCATCTTGACAATATTTTATGCCCCCAAAAAAAGAGAAAAAATGCTCAAAAAATGATTGATTTTACACTTTAGAGAGGTACTGGGAGTTTATGTAGACAAAGTTGCGATAAATAAAGGAGTAAGGAGAAAAGATAGAAGACAGGAAGTTGGTGCAAGGAATGCTCAACTGGTAGTGAGATAGTTTGAAAATCTTTATCCTCCTCAGCTTTGAGCTCTTTTAGTCTTTGGCTCACTGAAAGTGAGTGGTACATATATGAGCTTCATTACAATAATGTTCTCAGAACATGAGGGTGGTCATGACTCATGATGCTACAATTGTACAAGGCCAGGGATCAGCGTGTAAAAAACAACAAAAAAAAATCTTTGCCCAAGTCATGAACAATGCATTTTACTATACTTTTCTTTGTCTTCCATCCTACTAAAGATGAACAATTTTTTCACTACTGTCGGCAATCTTCACAAAGCAAAAGAAAATAGTGCTGTCCGCACTAATAAATGCAATAAATTCAATACGTAGAGAATAAATTAATCTGTAATTAAAATTGAGTATTCAGTGTGAACAGGAAGTCTTCATGAACTACTTAAACTGTCTCAATTAATAAATTATACTTGCGTCTAAAATATTACAAATTTTCATGACATTCTTTAAACTTTATTGCTAAAAAATAGTTCATATATTCATTCATATTGTAACTCATCATATGTACTTTCATAATTAATTAATTACCTATATAATATATTATTCATAGGTAATATCATTTGTCATTTAATCAACCATTTGTTTAAATATGTCATATCGATATCAGTCTCCGTTTTTAACCCGCAAGCGTAAAAAAAGTGCATGATAATAAAAATTGATAATATCCACTGCAAAAATTTATCTACGATTTACAAATACAGAGACAGAGAGACATGTACATATTTAAAATTGTGGATAAAAACTAAAAACACTTGCTAAAATATTGATGCATAGATATAGATTACAAAGCTTTGATTGTGTATGTTTTTTGTTTGAGTTCATATTTTTAAAAATTAAAAACAAAAATAATATATTATTTACATGAAAACTATGCATGGATAAAAATACATTATTACACATTAGACATCGATTGTGTATACGAAGAGAAAAAAGAATACTGCGAGATTAGACTTAAAAACACTTTGGTAACACGACTTTATATTTGACACTCTCTCCACCAATATCCAAAGTTTCTTGGACAAGTTTGCTCAAATCAATTTTCCTTGAAAGCACCAAAAATCGATTTGCTCCCTTGCCATGACTTTTACTTTTATAACATCCGGACACGGTGGCTAGTCTACATGATTCAAAATTAATTTTTTAAATTTTATATTCTATATGATTGTACTGTAAGTTGTCAATAAGGTAAAAGAAAATCTTACTCGTGAATCATTTTTCGTTCTTCTGCTGTAAAATCGGCTGAGAATTCAATGTCAAATTCTCCAAAAGACAATGCTTCACCATTTAAAAATTTCATGATATTCTTACGAAATTGGCCTGTGTTATACTTTGCATCCTTACCTAAGCCAGTACGCCCACGATATCCGAAACTAGTTATGACACTAAAACAATTAAATAATGACCATAAAAGTTAGTATCCAGTTTAACAATAATGGATTACATTTAAAAAATTGAGAACAATGTCATAAATAATCATACTCGATAGCTTCTGAGATTCCATCTTCATTTAATCCTAAACCACCCCCTTTCCAACCCATTTTTAATAGCAAATTCTTGCCAATAGGACTGTCAATGGCTTGATTTTCAATTCCAGCTTCACAAATGAGCTCCTTTCTCTCCACTTTCCTAGTTGCTATTATTGTCTCTTTGACCTGAAAAATAGATGGAGAATTCAATTCTTAGAATACATAAAAATAGTCAAAATAGAAATAAAATACTAATAAGTGATGACTCAAATATATTGCGTAGGAAGACTTCCAAGTAAATGACTATTAAATCACGAGGGACATACTTGAAGTATAGGGCAGAGCTGCTTGAAAAGGCGTAATGCCTTTTCTGTGGCATCTTTTTTGGCTTCCTTTTGTCCTCTACCAATGCCATGAATAATTACGTTTTTGTTTTTTCCAAATTCAAAATCACATCTAAAACAAACATTACATCATAAGGATTATCATCATATTTGTCATTTGCCTATAGAACGATCTATTTTTTAAAAATTGAAGTAAGTTGAATTTCATCTTAAATATGTCTTACTTTGTAGCAATACCGTCACTACCAACATGAACTCCAGGATAAGTATAAGTTTGAATATTATCTTTATGACTGGCTTGAATAGAGTGAGTAAGAGTTGTAATAGGGTCTGGCTCAGTGAGTCTTGACTGTGTATTTTCAATCACATAAAAGTTGTTCAAATCTTTTAGGAAAGTACGAGAATTTTTTACTTCAAGTTCACTGCTTTGATAAGTTGCCAAAATTTCTTCTAATTCCGGAAGACTTGGTCCTGGATTTAATTCTAAAAAAATATTCCCATTTGTATTAGTATAATTTCTAACCAGGTTGATATTATTATTTTATGACACCTAAATTACTTACTAATATTTTTTGTTGACTCTTCCACTTTTCTCATATTTGGTAGAAATTCATTCAAATCTTTAACTTTACCTGGAGGAGGTCTAGGAGTTTGACTAGAAGAAGGTCTTGGCAGGATTGAGGAAGGGATAGGATTTTTTGCTGTCACAATTGACTGAACACTAGATGAATTTTGTTTCTTTTTACTTTTCTTACTACTTTGCCTAGGCTGAGTATTCTTATTTAAATTTGTAGTAGAGGGTTGTTGTATGAGGGTTGATGTCTCCTCCTTTACTTTAGAGGCAGGAGAAAAAACAACAGGAGATGTTTGTTGTACTTTAGAGGCAGGAGAAAAAACAACAGGCTTCTGTTCACAAGTGTTGAGTCCTATAAAAACAAAATTTCGTTTTTTATTCAATATTTCACTCAATGCATATTACATTCATGTATTAATTAATTGTAATTATTAAAATCTACACTACATGTAATATGTATATGAACACCATGTTATAAAATAGTCTCTGTACAAAAAGGTTATCAGTATGTGTAATAAAAGAAAGGGGTAAAAAATGGAGATCGGGAATTTAGTTTTGTTAAAAGAAATAAGGGGCACCAATCTGTGACAGATTCTGTGTAAGTGCATTTCTTGTGTAAATCATTTGAGTCGATTAAAAATTTATCAAATGCCTTTTGTCTTCCTCTCGGCAGCATCTGAAGCTTTTACGAAGGTACGCTGTAATCTTGTCCGTTTCTTTATCCGATACTCTTCAACAACTCCCTCAGATAACCCTGCAACTAGTTCCATTGTTTCGGCTGGATATCTACAGAAAACAATAGTAATGGTACGTTAATTTATGAACACGTATTAATTATCTCATTGCATAAACACAATTAAAATATGGATCTTACCTGCAACCCAAAAATTCCATGTTGGCAAAGGCTTGGGACAAACAGACTAGACGAGTTGTGTCATATTTTCCTTCATTCTTCTTCAAGAAATTTCTTCTTAATTCCCAATGTTCCTCCGGTTCATGAGCTGCCCGAAATTTGTCCCAATCGTCTTCAACCATTTCAGACTCTGTCATTTTACTGGATTAAAAATTAGAAGAAAAACAAAAAATAAAATCTTCCGGGAATTTGACCCTTGTGCTAAAAACAAGGGTGTCTGTTTTACTTGGATTTTTTATGAGATGATGAATTTTGTAAAATTTTAATGCTGATTAGCGTAACTACTATGAATTCAGAAGAGAATTAAAATGATTATTATTTTTACTTGTGAATTTAGCCTAAATTATTTATGGTAAAAATGAAAATAGTTTTTTTTCTTTGACAATTTGAAAGTCTACATAGAAACGGCTTTGACGCTTTGAGTTCAGTCTTGGATTTGTGCTCGGTGAGGAAGGAACTCTTTCTCTCCGTTTATGAACTCCTAACCTAACCAAAGATTTTAAAACGGTTTCCCAAAGTGTTTTCCGAATTAAAAACAAAGACTGGGTTCAAGACTAAGGAGAATTAGGGGTAGCAATTATACCTAACGACGTTATCGTCGTTAATTAATGTATTTTTGTGAGATCCCTTTTTGAGAGTATGAGGCTTCGTCCTCCTCTCTTTTGACCGACAGAAACCTACAAAACTATGCTAATATCCCATTTCTTATCTGTTTGGTTTTATAATCAACAGGTTTTTTATGGAATGGGGAGTGCAAGTTTTTGTAGTACAAACACTCAACAATAAAATTAAAAATTTTTAACTTTGAAAATGAAAAATGTGTTTACCTTAGATATATCGTTACTTTGTTTCTTGAATTACGTTCTAGTCCTTTGTATGAAATGCACATGAAACTATGAATAAATAAAGCATAATCATAAGTAAATATGAATCTGTCATTAATTTCTGTCATATTTAACTAAATTTCCATTAAATCATCTCATTTGCATAGAAGCCGGCTCATTTCCTTGCGAGAGCGGGAAAAAAATCTAAGGGGACTTTGTTTTCTTTTTACTTTTTTTATCCCTTAGACGAGATTTTTTAAAGATAAAATTGTAATGTCAACTGAAGTTAAACAGAAGAAGAAAGTAGCTTACATATACAATGAAGAGTTGGCAATTTACACTAATAAAATTCCGAATATTTTAAACCGGGTAAGTTGTAAGTACATTCTTTATTAGTTACATTAGAATCTAACGG
Source organism: Arrhopalites spinosus (assembly GCA_034700945.1). Classification (NCBI taxonomy): domain Eukaryota; kingdom Metazoa; phylum Arthropoda; class Collembola; order Symphypleona; family Arrhopalitidae; genus Arrhopalites; species Arrhopalites spinosus. The sequence goes on from JAQIVZ010000051.1 coordinate 18,068, forward strand.
TTAGATTTTTGATAATGCATTGACATGCGTTTTTTTGTTATGACAGGCAAAATTGGTTCATGGATTAATTGATGAAGCGTACCAAATTACAGAGCACATGACATGTGTTAGGTCAACTGCAGCAACATTTGATGACCTCAAACTATTCCATTCTTCTGCCTATGTAGATTTTCTTGCTGTCTGTGATGAAAGAATTGACGTCAAAAAGTTGACATCAAAAGCATCCACAACTAATAAAAGTTTTGAAGATAATTCAGACGAAGACTTTGACGAAGATGACTTGTCCTATGAAAATGAGCACAAATTAACAATTGCCGATTTTGGATTCGGTAAGTCACCTTGCTATAAACTTTTAATTTCCAAATCTTTATGTGATGTACATACTTACTTTATTTGCTTTGGCAGGTTATGATTGTCCAATCTTCAAAGACATGGGCAAGTTTTCATGTCATATCGCTGGTGCCTCTTTGGCAGGAAGTAATGCCCTCCTGGATGGACACTTGAGAGCAATAAATTGGAATGGAGGATGGCATCATGCAAATAGAGATGAGGCAAAGGGATTTTGTATAATCAACGATGTGGTTCTTAGTATACTCAATCTCAGGAAAAAGTTTCCAAAAATCCTTTATATTGACCTTGATGCTCATCATGGTTAGATATCATTCTTAATACGATACCATTGTCCATAATATCAAGTCTTTCAAATCCATTCTGTGTTAACTTTATGTACTTAGGTGATGGGGTAGAAAATGCTTTTAGTGCCACCAGGAATATAATGACCATGTCAATGCACATACATGAACCCGGATATTACCCTGGATCTGGTAGTACGTCAGATGTAGGTATTGGTCATGGAAAATATTATGCGGTCAATGTACCCTTGAAAAGTGGAGTAACAGATCAAGAGTTTACTTTTGCATTCAATGAGTAAGTCAATTACTATTATATTCTAAACTTTTTATTTTATAAATTTACTTTGATTCTGATTCCAGGGCACTCCAATGTGTAGGCAAGTCTTTTCCTGCAAATGCTGTTGTTGTACAATGCGGCGCAGGTAAATAATAATGTGCTTTGATAAACTTAAATATCGAAACAACAAAATGCTCAAGTGTCTTTTTCATGTTTTTCAAAAAAAGATTGTATGGGTGGAGATCCACTGGGAATGGGAAATTTGACAGAACAAGGACTGGGTAATTGTGTCTCCAAAATAATTGAATTGCAATTACCAACTCTATTTCTTGGTGGAGGTATAAGCTAAGAACTTGATAAAATTAAATAGGCTAATTGTTTGAAAAAAAGTTAAAAAATTAACTTCTGAAATAGGTGGCTACCAAGTTGAGAATACTGCCAAGTGTTGGACTTATTTAACGTCCATCATTGCTGAATGTCCAATCAGTATTGAAATTCCTGATCATAGTGTAAGTAATACACAACTTCTTGAAAAGAATCTGTGCAAAATGTAGAATTATTAGTCGTTCAATAGAATGGGTTTCTTTCCAGAATTTTTTATCGTTCGGTCCTGACTACGAGCTGAGCGTGACCCCATCACTAAGAAAAAGTGAAAACTCTACAGAGTACCTAGAGTCAGTTATAGCTCAAATAAAAGGTGAAATAATAGATATTCAAGTAATGTACTGATAAAAAAGAATTACGAAAGGTCTAACGAAATTTTTTACTTGTTGCAGGGAACTTGGAAAATATAGTGACTGAAAAATGTTAATATTGTTGTTTTTATTTTTTTAAAAATACTATTTTTATACATATCGTCATCATGAAAAAGGAAGACGAGCAAAAAAAAACTTGCCACTTTCTAATTTATTAAAAACTCAGATTATTTTTATTTTAACAAAAAAAACAACCTTTATAAGCATTTTATTAATAAATAGCGCAAAATGGAGAACCACAAAATAATAATTAATATATTATTATAGATTTTAAACTTACAAGTAGGTATATATTTTAAAATTTATGACTTTTATCAGGTCGCTGGACGACCGTTGATTCAACGGAATATCTCTCTCAATTAATTCATCATGTAAAGTTTAAACGGGAACAAATTTGTTTGTTCTTAAAGGATTCACGACTCTGTGAGGAGGACTGATTGTATATTAAAACTTTTAATAATTAGCTAGACTTCGAGTGAGCCACCAAATGAGCAGAGGTTGAAAGCCTGCCAGCGTCATTAAAAAATAAAGTCTCCTCTTATTCCCACTTGCCACATGTTCATGAGTTGTAACGCTGTAAATCTGGACCTTGAGAGTACGTATCTAAAATGAGGCAAACCAAAGAGACAATTAATAAAATTGTTCACAGTTATGTAATAGGTATACATTACAATTATACAATTGTATCTCTATGTAACATTTGTTTCTTACCAGGAAGACAGAAAGTGTTAAGCTAAAGTAAGCAAGGGCGACATAATATCCAATTTTACTTAGTAAGGAACAAGCAATCAGCACAAAAATCATCCTACAAATAAAGTTAAAAATTTTATTCTCAAATTAAATTCCATATAATCATCCTATATGACTTATGATTTCATATAAATAACTGAAACAACGTACCCCACAAATTTGTACGAACAAAATGCCAACAAATCAAAAACTTTTAGATCTGAAATAAATAGAGACCCCGTATTTATGATTACGTAAATATATCTCTGTTTCATCAAGTAATTAATAAAGTTGTATTTCACTGACCTGTCTGAATGATATAAGTACAGCCTGTAAAAATCATAATCTCCAAAATTAACCATCCCAGAGCCGAACTTGCTTGCATTCCTAACATTTCTGGAGTAAATCTAAAAAGAGTCATAAAATAAAACCAATATTATCGACTGATCGTGAGTATACGTAAAATCAAAATGTTGTAATAAAATTTATCATATTTTTAAAAAATTTACTTTTGTTGCATTCCAAGACTAACACCGGCAACCAGAATAAAGGTAATAAGACCCATTAAGGGAATATACAAATCAGGAGCATTAACTTCATATCTCGGCTGCACTGCATTATCTTCATTTCTATCAAATCTGATAGACCAATCCTAAAAAAATTTAAAAACAAACCTATAATTTTGCAAGATTGATCCAGTGTCAATTTGACACAACTAAAAAATCAGTTAATGAAGTACTGATTTCAAAAATCAAAATTGTAATATTTTAGACTCTGTTAACCTTATGAACGAAAGGGAAAAATAGTAGGCCCATTTTTTTGACAACATATGAAGTGTCAACAGCAAAATAATATTTTAGTTTTGACACGGAGACGAATCTTTGAAGTTTCTGATCCACCATCTCTTTCCCATGATCCACTAGAGATACTCCGTACTGTTTTGCGAAATTTGTAATGACAGGGTCAAAGTTTCCCATTCCACCCATGTTTGGCGGCGCATAGTAATTCTGTTGACCTGGACCAGGTTGTTGAGGTTGTTGAGGGTGACCCCCCTGTTGTTGTCCCGTTGTCGGTGGAGGTCCATAGGCACTTGGATCATTTGGATAATAGTACTGAGGTTGTCCATCCTGCCCATAGCCTCCCCCGTAATTATTATAGTCGTTTTGATGATCACTGTACATTTTATTTCCCTTGTGTCAAAACTTTAATATTCTAAAATATTTTATTGACGTCGTCACTCTCACTTCACAGACGTTGAAAAGACTGTTCAAAGTTGATAGATGCTGGGACTCTAGCGCTGTTAGCTGGCCGTCACTTTCAAAGAGGAGCAAGAAAAAAAATTTGCAAATTATCTTTTTAATTGGGATCACTCTCTTCACTCTTTAAATAGCACGAGACTGGATAAGATCGCGGTAACTTTGTCCACGTTTTTATATTTGCTACACTAGTGAGCCAGTACAAAGATAGTTCCTATTATTCAAGGTTTGTAATTTTCTTTTCATTTTTTTTGGAAATCTTTTACGGGTTTTTTTCTCTTCTCCATAAAACGTGCTGACGTACGAATCCCATTTCCTTGCATCATCGTGACCATATGTTTATTTAACTGGTGATTGTGTAATTTTGCAGAATATCAGTATTAGAGGGATTTAGTCATCAGCAAAATAATGGCTGTGGAGGCCCCTTTAGAAGCTTTAAGAATTGATGGAGATGGAGCACCGGCGAATGAGGATATAATAACACCATGGGATGTTGCGAGCTCATCAGAAACCGGAATTGACTATGAAAAACTCATAAGTATGTTTTGTTTGTATGCTTTTAAAAAAAATGTATTTCTTTATTGACAATATTTAATTTTTTTTAAAATTATTTTAGAGAGATTTGGCAGTGACCCAATGACTCCAGAACTTATAGCAAGAATGGAGAAGGTAATAAAACAACCGGTACATCGTTTCATACGACGAGGAATTTTCTTTAGCCATCGGGATCTCCATTTAATACTCAAGAGACATGAAGAAGGAAAACATTTTTATTTGTACACTGGCAGAGGTCCATCATCAAAAGCTTTGCATTTGGGTCATTTGATTCCTTTCCTATTCACAAAGTAAGTTTGAGAATGTCTTTATGTGATCAATTTTGCAAAGATAGAATACAAGTCGTATTTTAAACATGTGTTTTATATCAACATGTTCTTTGTACGTTTTTAGATGGATTCAGGATGCCTTTGATGTTCCATTGGTGATTCAGATGACGGATGATGAAAAATATTTGTGGAAAAATTTGACAGTTGAGGAAAGTATGAAAGTAAGTTGAGATTTCGTACGTTTTATGCTGACTCAATTTAAATTTCCATCTTTAATCATACTTTAGTCATTAGTCATGTAAAAAAATTGTCACCTCTGCAATTTACCAACTGATTATAAAATCCTATCAGCTGTATTTTTTCGATATTTATTTAATTTAATTTAATTTATTTAATTATTTGTAGATGGCTAGAGAAAACGCAAAGGATATAATTTCCTGTGGATTCGACATAGATAAAACGTTTATCTTTAGTGACTTCAACTATGTGGGGTAAGAAAAAACGTATTTTGTGTGCATACTGACATGTTGGTATAATTACAATTATTTCATACCAGTAATTTACATTGAAATTACGAATTTTTAAACGTTTTAACAGGCAGTGCCCCGAATTTTATCAGAACATTGTTTCTGTTTCTCGGAACGTAACGTATAATCAAGCACGTGGTATTTTTGGCTTTACAGATTCTGGTAAATAATATGCGTATAAGTAAATACAATGTATTTTAAAATCGTGTGCATGTAGAAGCTTTTAATTTGATTGTTGTTTTTGTTCTTGTTGATGTGTAGATTGTATTGGAAAAATGCATTTTCCGTCCATTGAAGCCGCACCATGCTTTCCTACAAGTTTTCCTTTTCTCTTTAAAAAGCAAAAGGATATTCCTTGCCTTATCCCATGTGCAATTGATCAAGTGAGTAGTACTCTTGTTGTACATTTTTTTAATCATTTGAAAATAGAAAATATATTTTATCTGTTTATTGAAAAATAGGATCCATACTTTCGTATGACCCGTGATGTGGCCCCAAGGCTGGGATATGTCAAGCCAGCCTTAATACATTCTTCATTTTTCCCTGCACTTCAAGGAGCTCAAACAAAAATGTCATCCTCAGATGAAAACTCTGCAATATTCTTGACGGATACAGCTAATCAAATTAAAAAGAAGGTACGTTTGTAGAGAGCAAAATTGATTGAACTAGTTTTGCTATTTTGTATGTCAATAAAATGTTTGTTTACTTTTTCAATGAGTATTCCTCATGTATCAGTCATGTTATCATGTAACTATTATCAATTAATGTTATCTTTGTAGATAAATAAATATGCATTTTCCGGTGGACGAACATCAACCGAGGAACATCGAGAATTTGGTGGTAATTGTGATGTGGACATTTCTTATCAGTATCTTACGTTTTTCTTGGAAGATGATAAACGTTTGGCGGAAATCAAAGAGGTACTTAAAACTATCTTTTGCGTATAAATAAACATCAAACATGTACCAGAGTGTACCTAACCTATATACATATTAATTTTAATTAATTAATGGAGGAAAAAAATATCATACGTGTTTTTTAAAAAATAATTACAGGAATATTCATCGGGCCGAATGTTAACAGGAGAATTGAAGGCACTTCTCATCTCAGAATTGCAAAAACTAGTAGCAGAGATTCAACAGAGACGAGCCCTGGTGACGGAGGAAATGTTGGACAAGTTTATGACTCCAAGAAAATTGAACTTTAACTATTAGGTAATAAATAAAACTCCATACAATTAAATCAGCATCACTACTACATTTTTGCAATGAAATTTTGTTGTACGCAATAAACGTTATTTGGAATTTATTTATTATAACTCGCAACACAGAATTAGGTAGAAAGAGTTTGGTACTCTGAAAGAAAGACGCTAGCTTGCTACTCTTTCAAAATCTTAAACTATTATAATAAATATATTACATGTACACTGGCTGGACGCCAAGACTCGTATAATATCATTGTTGTTCACATATATATCAAAGAAATTGCAACTAAATTTTTATCAATTTTAATAGATAAAAACTTTAATTTATTACTCATCTACTATAATAGTATTTACTTTAGTTAAGATAATTATTATTATATTATAAATTTTAAATAATTTATACCCATATTGGATTTTTAAATGTTCTCGATTAATGTTTAAGGTATTTCAGTTTACATTTTAAGTTTCGTATTTACTACATTACTATGTAATTATTTTGATTTATGTTATAAATTTACTAATTAAATTTTTTTGTATTATCGAATGCACTACAGACTTGGCTCACATTAGATGTTAGGAAATTTTTTTTTCTTAAAAGCTTTAAGTTAAAATGCTAGAAATTAGTGACAAACTTGTACCTAACTGTTGAAATGATGATAAATTTATCCTCAATCGTCTTGATGTCAATCAAATCAAGAGAGAGAAAAGAAACAATAATTTATTGCGATGAGTAAAATGACAGTAACTATACTTGAAATAGTTTAAACTTTGATCAGTATAAAATTATTTCGTAGCTTATGAACAAAACTTGGGTTAAACTGGAATTTCCATTGTTTCTGTTCACAACATTTATACATATACAACTGTACTTTATAAATGGTATAAATGATTGAACGTACTCGTGAAGAGTTGTCAGTCTATAAAAGAAGTTTGATGGAAATTGTTGCACTGAAAATCATAAATAAGGACAATGGAGACAGATTTGTCTTTCCATTTGCATTGGATTTGTTAAGAGATTTGTCTTGAACATCTATTGCTCTTGCATTCTCAACTGGCTCTGCTTTTATAATCTCTTTACATGGCTCTTTTGGATTTGTAGAATGTAGATGAACACTTATCTTATCAATTAAAATTATATCACTGTCCGAGGATACTAAGATCTGCAAGACCTAGAAAATAAATTGCAACAATAATTAAATCTGGCCCATTTTAGCCATAAAAAATTTTTTAGATAAACTTACGGAAATGTTACAAAAATGTTTGAGATCAAATGTAACTTGAAATACTGTGGAATTATGAAAACTTTTGGTTTCTAGTATTCTCAATTCATTCTGGTCTAAGGTGTGACTCTTGGCAGACAGTGAAATTGAACCACCTTGCATATACCCGTCTATTGTAACTGACCTCGGTTGAGACAACAAAGTACCGTCATAAAGAAATGTGCAAGTTCTGTCGTGACATGGAGACCAAAAACCGGAACTCTTTTGTATGTGATTCTGAAAAAAATTAAGTTAATTATTATTCATAGTAAATTTACTATGATGGGCAATCGTGATTGTTTATTTTACCTTGTGACCATTAATTTTGATTGGACACCCAAATGTCCAAAAATCTTGAAAGGCTTCACTATAACTACATGTAATATCAAGCCATTGATCTTTCTCAACATCCCTCTTTTTATCCAAGGAAATAATTTGATTGATGACATGTTTATCATTGACATGATTCGTCGTCACTATGTCTGTGATTGGTCGTTCCTCCTCCTCAATAACTAACTTGATGCTCTCTATCACAGCAAAGCCTTGATTTAATACTATTGTGGCATTTAAAATCTGGAAATGATACAAAGGGAAAGAAATTGTAAATTAAAAAATCATGTTTAATAATTTTTTTTTGTGTTTGATAAACTTACAGAAATATCCAAATTCTCTTGATGAAAAAGCTCAAATTGTTTTTTAGTAAAATTCCCTGAATTGTCATCGCTGTAATCATAATCATAGAGATTATGATTATTTAAGTTTCCAAGTTGGTAAGTGACACCAACATCCACAGTGTATTGAGCTTGTATAATAATTTCTCCTTTGGTGTCCACAAAGCCAGTAATGATTCCTTGTTTAATTCTACTTGAATTTTTGACTTCATAAATAATACTACAGGATTCATGACACATGGAGGAAATCCATAAACCGTCACTTGGTTCTAGGGTCAATTCCTTGAGATTTTTTTCAATCTCTGTACTATGGCCATTGTCAGGATGAATACATTTTGAATCCAAATAATCATGATGATTGGTAATAAAAGTGCATGTCGTTCTGTCATCACCGTTCCATTCATGGTGGTGAAGATTATGATGAGTCTTTCTTGTCAGAGAAATTTCCTTTCGGCGAATATTATTTTGAGTGTGATGATGATTATGGCGACGATTCATTGCATGGCAATAAAATGTCAAGTACAGTTGAATCACCATCCAGTACACTAAAATATTTTTAAAGGATGAAATTGCACTATTTTCATTCACAAACAACATGCTGACTTGCCGGCTTTCAAATTTATGAGTCACACTTTTAATTTTAAAGATTGTCCACTCCTATGGACTTTTTTCTAAAAAATCTCACTTCTTCTCACTCAATAAAACTGTGCTGATTTGTCAAGAAAAAATGGACCAAAAATTTAAAGGATTGACAGGTAGAGAAATAGGGAATGGAAAAGTTTGACATAATGTCTGTAACTTCTTTCATAGTCAACATGATGATATGAAATAGGAGCTACTAGGAACTTTACGCATGTGAAAGATAACAATCTTCAAGGTTTATACTTTATTCATCACTAAACTAACTTATTAATGGGATGAGAGTCACTTGTGTATAACCTCATTCCGAGAAATGAATGTCTCTCATTTCACCACAATAATATTTATTTTATTTATTTGTTATCATCAATTCCATCCAATTTTTCATAGCGTGGGTGATGAACACACAAAAATTATAACATTCCTTAAATTCTCACAAATAAACACTTTTTTTTTGTTGTCAATTCCAAATTCCACCTGTCAGCACTCAGAAGACTCGTCTCATCTCTGCCAATTGTTTCACCATCCTAATGTTTTGAAAAAAAAAATACACTAATTACACACTTGCCGGCTCACATGACACTTGAAATTAGACCACGTTCAACTTTGAGTGAAATAAGCACAAAAAATTACAACTTAATATTTTTTTAGTAATCTAAAACGTTTGACCATGACTTTTTATTTCCGGACAATGACAATGGAAATTTGAGTAGAAACTGATAAAGGAAATTTAATAAGAAAGAAACAATCACAATATAAAAAATATTATGTTACATGTGCCAATAAACACAGACAATAGTTCATAATTTTTAAAAAACCCTAGTAAATATTCAGGGGCGTATTCAGCAAAATTTGGGAGGAGGAAGCCCAAGGGTCAGAAATATATTGACCCTAAAAACCATACTAGCTAGTCCCTATAACATGGCCGCAAAAGCCGACGTAGCTGTGTCCAACAAAAAAAAATTAGTTTTTGTATAGGACATTACACTTTTTAGGGTAAAAAACATGTGCGGTAAATAAAGGGGTGAAGGACTCTTCGGAAAACAATCATATTTCAATAAAAAAAAAAAACAAATATGCCGACGTTATAATAAATTTTTTGTCCTCTTTTAAAACTATTCGATAGAATTTTCAAAAAAACTGGCAGTGTTTTTACTAAAAAAACAATCACTTGTAAAAAAAGAACATCACAAATTAAACACAGCTTCCTCTTTAATTCTATTTTCTACTGCCATTGTTGAAACTAGAAACAAGTGAAGATGAAGAATGGATTAATTAGCGGAACAGAAAAGTGTTTGTGTAAATAAAAGGAAAAATAAAACCTTTTTTTGTGTTTTCTACCCCAAAAATACAAAAAAAGGAACAACGTGCCGGATATAATTTTCGTTTGTTGCTCACACGCCGGCTGAAACTAGACGACTAGTCTGACTGAAAAAAGTAGAGAAAAAAAATGATTGACGATAGATACTTTTGGCAATGAGATTTTTTTTTGAGGGGGTTGAATCCTCCATATCACGCAGTCTGTAAAGCCCAAGCTCATTGAGCAGGAGTTTTGAAGGAATATGTAAAACTTATGCCGGTATTGTGCATATTGTACAACATGTAGCTAAAAAATTTGCTGTCGTATACATTATAAATACCTTTGGTTTTTTTAAATAGTTAGTAGAGGTGTAAATTAAAAGCAAAGGGATTATTAACATGATAATTTTATTGGCTATGCTCTATCCAGCCACGTGTCTAGAGTTGAGAGTTATTTTATTTTTACAGATACAAATTCTAACCTACAAGAAAAAATCCAGAGCAAGCAACTCTCTTTCATAAATAATAAGCAAACAAAAAGTTAAATATGTATAATAAGTGCAGAGTAATTAACAAAGTTTCTTTTTTTATTTCCCTCAGACAATTTTTTATGACCACCTTTTTTTAATATTAATAAATTCTTTGATGTACGTTATCTCAATCTCTAAATTTGACACTCTAGAAAAAAAAGTTGTGCGCTAGAAGGGAAGTGGAAGGTTAAGTTTTTTGAATATTAAAATTAATATGAAATTGTTTTACCGGTATATAATTTCAGACTGTAAAAGGGTCTTTATCATCATTACGACTTTTTTTTAATTCATTGAAAAAAAAGAAGAAGAGAAATATTTTTTTTTGTCTGTTGGCAAGAACAAGGTACACATTAAATGAACTACAGTCAGTGCTGACGAGAAGAAGAACAGGAAGTTGGCATAGGTGACTGACAATTTTATTAACATGTTTTAAATATGACTCCGCTCTTAATCAGTCTGTGCACTAAACCGTTTGTAATTTTGCTTTCGTGTTAAGCTTTATTATCATGGGCATTGCAACGAAATCTTTTCAATTCCACCCATCCTCTATTCACAATCAGTTGGACATAATACATGAGTATGTACATGCATGTGTGTGTTATAATCTATGTAATTGTAATTTCCTATGAATTTAATGTAGCTCTTTATGTAATACAAAGATGGGATGCAAAAATGTCATTGAACAGACAGAGAGCGCAGAGGATGATAGAGAAAATGCATGTGGGGTTATCATGTAAATTGTAAATTGTAATTATATCCCACATCAAAGGTTCACACATTATGTTAGTATAGCCCCCCGTTGTCTTTAGTACATATGGTATTTAATCACCAATGAAATGATTTTACAAAGGATTTTACTACATTTTTTTGTTTCATTGAAAACTACAGATATATCTATTTTAAAATATGTACAGACTACAAAAATATAAGGCTAATAAGTTTAACATGTAAATTTACATATATGTAGTCAGTTTGTCAGTTGTGTATAAAAAATTGGCTGAAACTTTTTTTTTTGCACTTGGCTTTCAATTTAGACAAGGAAGAGTTGTAGTCTGTAGACAGCTCTTATAGTTTTTATGGGTTAATCATATACAGCGTGTTTCCTAATTGACTTCATTAAAGTAAACAATCATAACTTTTTTTCCTGTCATGATTTTTTCAAAATTCCAAAACGACAATTCCTAGGAAAGATGGGAGTTTTGTTTCTTAAAGGTTGTTCCAAAAAATACCCGGGTATCGTGGAGATCCGAAAACGGGTTTTATGATGTCCGGGTTTTTTTACCAATTTGACTACGAAACATTGTTCTCCATATATTGTTTTTATATAAGGTTTTTGATATCAAGAAAATCGCACGATGGGTTCCGGAAATATTAAAATATATGTAACACATGTTTTGACCAAAAACCCGGGTAAAACACTCACTTTTTGGTCAAAACAGGCGATATATACATATAAATATATCTGGAACCCATCGTGCGATTTTCCTGATCCAAAAACTGGATATCTGGAAATCAGTTGGAGAACAATGTTTCGTAGTCAAATTGGTAAAAAAACCCGGACATCATAAAACCCGTTTTCGGATCTCCACGATACCCGGGTATTTTTTGGAACAACCTTTAAGAAACAAAACTCCCATCTTTCCTAGGAATTGTCGTTTTGGAATTTTGAAAAAATCATGACAGGAAAAAAAGTTATGATTGTTTACTTTAATGAAGTCAATTAGGAAACACGCTGTACTTTGACGTAATTGTGGTCTCTTCACATTTGCAATTTCATTCCATCACCTTGGGTCTATCTAAAATCGTGGTATATATTTATTCTAATTCTTCCCTGTTGTGTTAGATAGTATCTGTAGTTTTAGGTTTAGGTATATCAAGATTTTAACATGGAGACTATGACAATGAATTCGTCTAGACCATATGAATCATAGTATACATGTATAGTGAATATAGGTATGCATAAAAAAATTCAAGATTCAACTAGATATTTTAATACTCCTACATACATAGATACATGTATACGTGTCCTGACTAATCAGCTTAAATGAATTAAAATGAATTTTTTTTGTAACATGTAGAATACTTTTAATACTCTACCATAACGTCATTCCACAGCCCATATAAAGTCAAACGGAAATAGTTGTAAAGTGAGTCAATACAAACTATTATGTAATCTCTATGTAAGTAAAGCTCTTATAAATGTATGCGATGACGTAACTAACGTCAATTTACAAATTGATATCTCTATAATATACATAAACCATGCTCTATAGATTACTATGCTCTCCTGCCATGCAGGAGACGTTTTTCTATTCCTTCTCATTATTTTATGACTCGATTAATATTAATGTCATGATGCTAAAAAATATTGTACAAATTTATAAGGCTAGAAAAAAATGACCGTCTGGTCGTTGGTGGTACAGAAGGGAGAATGGTTCTAAAAATAAGAGAATATAATTTTTTTAAAAAAATTAATTTTAAACCATGACAAAGGTTAATGTGCTAATTAGTTTGTCTCCAGTCTCTGTAAAAAAAGGATTTGTACACACATTTGTTCTCTCATGCCTTGACTACATTACATGAATGTGTAAGGGGTTGTAATTGTACAAGTTTAAATATTTTTTTAACTGTTGTAAGGATACGATTCTCGTAATATATAAAAGTAAACGATTATTAACATGTCATGACGGTCTCTATTTTACTTGGAAAAAGTTACATAGAGCTTTTTCCTGTTCTGTTTGCCGTGCCTCTCTTATATAATAATGAATTTTTTTTTTGAAAAAGAAATTATCTAATTGTGTTACTGTGGCTAGATTTCCTTTGAGACTTCATTTTCATTTATTTTTCTTTTTTTTGCATTTACATTTTACACTGCATTACGCATTGGAGTCAAAATAAATGTACAAACATCTGGTTTTAGACGGATTCATTCAACTTTTTTTTCCCCTGCCCCACCCTCTCTCACTCTCTGTGCATTAGGCTAATATGTGTAGTTTTTATTTTGTAATTTATCATACCGTTCGTCATCATCATTTGCAATCTATATTTCCCCCTAATAATGTCTCATCCTTGAGTATTTTTAAAAGTACAAGCTACATGGTCAAATAAAAGTTTTTTTTTTTAAAAATATATCTTTAAATAAACTCCAACACATACCTTACAAATATATCCACACACACACACACACTCACTCTCTCTCTCCATATGTAGTGCATAAAAAGTCGATCATGAAAATAGGAAAAAAAGAGTGGAGTCTTCTAAATATAAATATATAATAAACATTTAGTAGGGAATATAACCTCACTGTGTTCATGTCTAGTCAAGTCTGGGCCTTGTAGTTTTTTAAGCAGTTTTGTAGCGGAAACTCTCTTGTCTCTCTTGTTTGAGACTCCTCCGCCTCCCTTCAATATTAAAATTAAGGATTCCTCTTTATTGTTGTTTTTCCTCCTGTCCTCACTTCTATTAAACCAGTGTTTTGTGTGCATGGTAATTTGTGTGCAGTGCCGGCAAAAGCTTTACGGTAAAAATTCGTTTTTTTGTTCATCATTACAATTCTACAGTGTGTGTACTACTATTATCTATCTATTCAAAAAAAAATTATTTAAAATTAGAATGAGAGTCAATTTTTAGACGCATTCATATTATTAGAATAAATTGTCAACACACACAAAAAAATGGGCAAGCAAATTATAGGAAATTAAGTTGTGTGTGCAGGAAGGAGAGCAATGAAAGTTCAAGTCTAGAATCTTGAATGAAATAATCAACATTTACTCAACAACTTGTTTTTGCCGTTTGCAAAACAAAAAAAATGGAAGGTGTGTACACTGTACAGATTACTGTACTGTTGAGTTGGTTTTTTTTAATTTAAAAAAAATGATCAAAAAATTGTCTTGACACAAGACAGGATAGTTTAGTATGAGTTCGATGTACGCAATGAGGTGAATAGAATTATTTGAAACAAAATATGTTTACACAATAAGAACAACACACACAATGCGTGTGTGTGTGCGTGAAGAAGTCTGTAGTGTGCGTAGAAATAGAAAGAGAAATTTTTACATGATAATACAACATAAACATGAACCAAAAGAAACGTCACAAGAAGTTTGAGTAGGAATTAGCATGAAATATTTTTCAACTCTCTACATACAAAATTTACAATACAATAGAGGTCTACTAGGTAGACAAACATTTTAAGTAGAATTTTTGTTATATGTATCTCACTATATAATTTTTGTACAGGTGTAGTTGTTTTCGTGTATAATAGATTTAGAATGTTGGTCACTACTTTATTATTATTTTTCAGGTACTCATGTTATATTTCACTATAAAGAGAAAAAAAAAGACAAGAGGGGTTATTGTATATATGACAATACATGGCAGATATGTAGAAAAAAAATTAAAGTACACCCTTCAAAATACCTTTGCATCATCAAGTATATACCTGTGTAATATTATAGGAAACATATCATCTTCATTCTGTTTTGTGTGGAGGATGAAAAGTTCATCATCTAACTTAGTTGGTTTGCTTACGGCCAATAATTTTTTTCCAACAACAAACCAACACGCGTATCTTCATCTCTCTCTCTCTCTCTTGATTTTTTTTATTCGTCTAACATTTGAAACAATCTTTGAAATCTTTTTTGCAAAAAGACATTCTCTCTCTTGTAAATATTATACAATTATAATATAGTGCAAGTACATTTACTAATTTGTTTTTTTTGGTCACATGGAAGTGCGAGGAAATATTGTGCCATTTTTTATGATACACAAGAGCAACAGTTGTTACAATATATAGATAGACTTATAAGTATATATATATTGTATTTCTTGCTTTTTATAACCTGTTGAGTTTATTTTTGGCTACTGGCATACTCTGTAACGGAATGTGTAAGTCTGTGAATTTATTTTATTTTTGCAAAAAAACATGGGTTTTTTAATTTAATACAATATTATATTTTAAAAAGAATTATATTCTTAGAATGACGGTATACATTAAGTTTGTAGTTATGTATTTCAGTATTTTGTGCTGAATTTAACGGTTGGTTCTGACCTTTTTTTATGTAAAGAAGAATAATAGTTATATAGGTTGAGAGTTATATATATTTAGGGTGTTGTGTTAAATAAAGGAGTTGATATCTATAGTCAAAAAACTTGTTATATAAGTATAGTGATGACTATGTGTGTTCTTCTCAATTTTAATAGTTTGAAGCCTGCACTTTTGAAGGATGGGTGGATTATCTCTATGGAGTCTCTTTGGTTACTTTAGCTGGACAAATGTGACCGTATATTTAGTTGCCATTTCGGCATTATTTTGTGCTATTCATAAAGAAACTGTTTATATTGTCATTAGGACTTTACCCAGAGACATTCGGTAAATATATAAGTTTTTTTGTCTTATTTTTTTCTTTTTGTAAACTTTGAAATTCAAGAAATCCTTTGCAAACAAAAAATGTATTCAATTTAATTGTAATTGTTGTTTTTGTTTTTTTTCTAATTGTCTAGAGGTGCTGTTCGAATTTTCAAGTCTCTTAGACGAATTAGAAAAGCAAAAAGAGAGAATTTGACTGTTTTGAAAATATTTGAAGAAAATGCAAGGAAACACCCAAATAAAATTTGTTTTGTATTTGAGGACCGCGAAGTGACTTTTAAGGAGGTAATACTTTTTATTTTCATTTTAATTGTTCTTTATTTATACGATTTGAGAGTAAAACTAATTTTTTAAATGTTGTTTTTTATTTAGGCTTCTGATTTTTCTAATCAATATGCAAATTATTTTCATAAGCAAGGTTACAAAAAGGGTGACGCTGTCGCCCTTTTTATGGAAAATAAACCGGAATTTGTATGCATCGCTGGTGGACTCAATAAAGTAAGACATTTATTATTGAACTTGTCTTGTTAATGTCAAAAAAAAGTCATTAGAAAGATTAATTATCATTAAATTATTATTTTTTTACAGCTTGGAGTGGTCACTGCGTTAATGAATACAAATCTAAGATTAAAGTCTTTGAAACACTGCTTAGGTACAATTTTATTTGTTTACTAAGATTACTGTTTACTCATTCTTTGAAGTAATAGTGTTAATTATTTTATTTTGCGTGTGTTTTCTTCTTTTTTTACATAAAATAGATGCTGTCAATGCCACTGCTGTGGTGTATGGTCAAGAATTGAGTGACGGTAAGTATAAAAAACTTTTGTGTTTTTTATAAGCATTTAGATAAGTTTTTGTGTACTTAGAGAGTGTCCAAGAGATAACATTTTTTTATCGTTGTTTATTTTTCAGCTATAAAGGAATTAATAGACAATGGAGATTTGAAAGGGAAAGTTATTTATTGTTCCGGTGAGCCTAATAATGAGAAAATATGTCCAGGTGCTATAAATTTAGATGTTGCCATAAGAAATTCTCCAACCACTGTGCCTCCTCAGTTGTATGAGACCAACTTTTACGATAAAGCATTTTTTCTCTATACTTCTGGCTCAACTGGTCTTCCAAAGGCTGCTGTCATCAAAAATTCTAGGTATAAATCATGAGTTATAAAAATACATTTTATTTATTTTATAAAAATATACATGATGAGTAATTGTTCGTATCATGATTCATTTGTAGATTCTTGACGTATGTCTACTTGTCAAAATATGCTTGGGATATCAGAGAAGATGATGTCATTTATACATGTATGCCACTGTATCATGCTGCTGGAGTTGGTGTTGGTACAGGTCAAGCTTTGGTTTTTGGATGTACTCAAGTCATCAGGAAAAAATTTTCTGCTTCCAACTTTTGGCCTGATTGTATTAAACATAATGTCACGGTAATCAACTTTACCCTACATGTACCTTTAATGGATAGAAAAGTGTTAATTGGTATATAAATGCATATTTATTAAATTGTAAAGGTGGCTCAGTATATTGGAGAGATTTGTAGATATTTACTTCGACAACCTCCAAGTGACAACGATACGAATCATAATGTAAGACTGATGATTGGAAATGGTCTGAGACCTGAGATTTGGGCTGAATTCGTTAACAGGCAAGTTATTTTTGGCATAATATGTACAGTTTAATCCTAATAAACTGAAACTTTGATTTTTAAAAAGTTATATACTTACTTTTCTAACTTTTTGTATTTAAATACTGCTTGTAGATTTCATATCAAGAATATCGGAGAAATTTACGGATCAACTGAAGGAAACTGTGGCTTATGTGAGTCTTCCAAACAAAATTAAACATTTGTTACATGTATGTGGTTGTTTTAATATGTTTTGTTTTAATACAGTGAACTTTGATAATAAGATTGGAGCAGTTGGATTTGTCCCAAGGTACATATCAATGATTTTTTGTAAAATTTGCCAAATATCTTTGAAAAATATTTTTTACTTGTAATTTATAATTGATATTTTTTGTATGAATTACTAGGTTACTCCAGTCGTTCTATCCTACAACTCTAATCAAAGTTGATGAGATTACAGGCGAACCAATTCGAGATCCGAAAACTGGTATAATTGTAAAATGTAAACCTGGTGAACCCGGGGAGGTCGTCGGTCGAATCGACAATGCACACCCAACAAGAGAATTTAGCGGGTTAGTCACATCAACTTTTTACTTTATCAACATTTTAAACAGTTTTTGAAGCCGTCCATTATAAGTACTTAGAAGAGAATTTTTTAATCTAAACTCGAGCCATTTTAAGGACACTTTGGTCAAAAATAATTTAACCTAACTTAGTAATCAATAATTTTTTTGGTGTGTCAATTGCCAAATTTTGACTTTGTGTCTGCCTTCTGTATGATGTACAAAGGGTACTAGAAAATTTAATGTCTAAAAGTTATACAAACTCTATAAAATAATTCCAATTCAATGAAATTAGGGAGTCACTATATTATCGACAATTAAGAATTGAACAAAGTTTATTTTTTGTTTGGGAAAATTTATTGTTAATTTATTCAAAGGTATGTTGGAGCCAACTCTCAAGATAAAATTATCAGTGATGTATTTAAAAAGGGAGACAAGGCGTTCCGGTCAGGTATAACCCAGAAAATTTATAACATATGTACTGAAAAAATAAATTATCAGAAACAGTCAGTAATAATTTGGTTTTTTGCTTTAAATTATAGGTGACATCTTAGTGATGGATAAGCTGGGATATTTTTATTTTAAGGACCGCTCCGTCGACAATTTTAGGTATACAAAATCGAAATTCTATTGTCATTTTTTTATTAGTTACGTGAGTGATAAATATATAATTTTATTTGTAGATGGAAATGTGAGAATATTTCTTCAGTTGAAGTGCAAGATGCAATTAGTCAAATTTGTGGCTTACAAGACGTCGCAGTTTATGGTGTTAAAATTCCTGGTTGCGATGGACAATGTGGGATGGCTGCAATCGCCGATCCTTCAAGATCTCTAGATTTTGATAGTTTAGTTAGTGGAATGAACAAAATTTTACCTTTCTATGCCAAACCATTATTCATAAGGATTCGTGACAGTCTAGAAACTACAGGTAAACTTACATAAATTAATATCACAAAATTGTGCAGGATGAGAAACAACATCAAGTTATACATTTTATCTGTAAATCTGTACGAGTTAATCATTTCATATTCTTGTTCATAGGTACTCATAAGATTCAAAAATTTCGTTTACAAAAGGAAGCCTACGACATCACAGTTGTAAGGGAGCCCTTATACTTTGCTATGGATGGAAAGTACGTTCCTTTGGATGCCAGTCTTTACAAGAGAATTATTAATGAGCAAATTAAACTATAAAAAAAATATTTCCAAATAAAAGAGGAAAAAGCTCTCAAAGACAACCAGACAACAAAATAATTTTTATTTTATTTCTCTCAACAAATCCTTACATTTTATAATTGATTTTATTATCAATTTGTCAATTTTTTAAAAATAATATTAATTTTATAACATTTTACCGTGAGAATTTTAATCTACCACAACTAAAAGTAAACTAATTTGTTTTTCTTATATCATCAAATGTTTTTTATACACATTGATAGATTTGAAGTTCTCATCAAGTTTTGCATTTTTTTGTCTAATGTCTGTTCAATTTTTATTCAGTCTTTCTCTCTCTTTTGATGCTTGTCAAAATGTCAAAAGTAATTTTTTTTTAAAAAAAAAAAACAAAATGTTCTTACCACTAAACTAAAAAGACAAATTGTGAACCACACAAACTGAATAATTGTATATTATTAATTGACACCTGTAATGCAGCTCAGATTTGTAACAAAGCAATGCAATTGAAAGAAAATGCAATGTATGAGGAAGTGCAAATGAAAAAAAATTACAAATAACAAGACAATAATATTGTACTCGTACTCGACCATCCGGGGTTTGATTTCCGGACTGAGACTCTAAATTTTTCAATCAGAAATGAGACAATAATAAATATGTATTCTCTTGTATTATCAATGATTATGATTAAATAATGTGCGAAAAAAAAGAAGTTATGCTAAATAAACGATGCTTCTTGCATATCAACTAGTAATTATATAACTATAATGATAGCTTCCTTCCTTTCATACATTATTATTAAAAAATCAATATTATAATTCACACACTCACTCACAGACAAGTTAAATAATAATAGGAAGAGTATCTCATTCATTTTTGGTGAACCATGCACAACTTTAATGTAATAATTATATTACCTTAGTCCTCATTTATAATATTATTTATTATACATATGTATATATATATAATATTTATAAAAACTCGTTTGAAAATTTCTCTCTTCTTTATGCTTTATGCAATGATCATGATGCATCACTCGAGACCACAAAAGCAAATCAAATAGTAAAGCCAGTTCATATATAATAATTTTATATTGACATATTATAGTTCAACATTTGTTCTTTTTTATGATCTATCTCTATTGTTTTGTTTTTTTTGTAGTGACTGTACTGTACATAAAGCGCTATACCAATTATTATATATTACCTGTACACAATCACAACTAAATAATAATATTATTGTTATGTTTATTGTATCTGTATATATGATACTCGTACACACACAAAAAAAACTCTAAGCTCTCTTGACTCTTCAGATGACTTCCAAACTTCATGAAGAACAATTTAGTTAACTGTACCTGTATTATATAGACTGACCTAATTATCGGTGGTGTTAGTGTTGTGTTGAAGCGTTTCTCTTTTTTTTTTTGCTTTTTTGACTAACTTTCGATAGTTATGAAGATAGCTATTAGGTGATGATTGTGATTAGACTGCCCATGGTAAAAAAACTATCATAAAATTCGTCGTTTTCACCACAAACACTCTACCATGCATGATTTAAAGGAGCATTCACCTCAAAAGTATGAGGATCTTTACCATTTAATTGGGGGGATGAGTGTATCATAATTTTTTTTGTCTCTGGTCTGTCGTGTACATACCTTGAATAAATTAATAGCGCCTCCTCTACACCTGTATTATCCTTATGAAATGCGATTATGAATCAAATACTCATCATCAAATTCCTTTTTATTTTATTGTTTATTGACTGACGACTATCCCCCTCCTGTCATATCTCCCCCTCCCCCTCTTCCTCCTTACCTCTTACCTGTTACGACCTATAGTTGAATGTAATGCACTTTAGTCAATTGTCTTTATTATTACATGACACTACACTTTATTGTGTAGAGTGACAGGGACAACCTATATATACAGTAGTGTGTAGGTTACAGAGAGTAAAAGTGAAATTAAATAATGAATAATTTTTTAGCATGCAACATTACAAGTATAATATCCTTTTCAGAATGGAATGGAGAGAGAGAAAATCATTTTTTCTGCGTATAAAATGCTAGATTTTTCCTTGTAAATCTATCAGTAGAAAAACAAGTGTCAAAGTGAATCACAGTCTCGACAAAATTAACAAAAATATACGCACTCCTTCCAAAAAATACTCCATTCACAAAAACTATCATGAAGTCTTTACTCGTTCTCTCTTGTGTCTTGGTGAGTGCAGTTTTAATTGTAGTGGCTACACCGGTTGACAATGGTAAGTAGAAAAAAAAGTTTAAAATTAAATACAACTACTTAGGTATTATTCAATTATTTGAAAAAAGTTTAGATAAATTGAGATAAATATTTTTAATTTAATTTAGGATCAAATGCATCATGCAGGGAATTTGAGATGAAATGCTACTTTGCCCCTAATACTCATAACGGAACCACAATACACAATAAGGGAGCTATACATGACGACTGTGCTTGTAGTTATGAGAAGGAGACTTTGAAGTGTAAAAATGAACTTTTGAATCCTGAGGTCAAAAATTGTAGTTGTAAATGCAGAAATCCTCTGTAAATATTTTTTTAAAAAAGAGACTGGATCACCTTTTGATATAAATAATTGTAAAATATTTTTTTTTATTTGGAGACTTTTGTTCTTGAGTCCTTGTGTCATTTCAAGTCAAATTTAATTGATTGTTTTTGTTTTTATTATTTGTATTTTTACTCTTTTTCTATTCTGTATTCCTTGACTGCTGTTAAATATAATAATTAGAGTGACTGAAATTAATCAGTGGATAATGATTTGCATGTGTTTAATCACTAAAATTAAAAAGTTCATTATCAATATTTACAAATTGTTGTTTTTGTTCTCATCCACATTAATTTTTTTTGACAATTCTTTGAGAACAGTCATCAGAAAAAAGATGACGAATTTTACAATGAAAAAAGTCATGCCTATTGTCATTATTTTAAAAAAAATAAGTACAAAAGCATCAACCTGCTTCAGTTGAGTCATCTCCACTAAATCATATTAATGTTTCTAAAAAAGTTTCTCCCTTGTCCTAAAACTTTAGTGACAAAGATCAATTCATACATAAACATGGAGAATTCCAAGTTTTGACAATAAATTCTGAATGTCAGTGTAAAAGTAAAGACAGACTTCTTCTTTTTCTCTTTTTATAATCATGTACGATCTTTACTTTATCTTCTTGTCCTTATATTCAGTCTCATCGTGTTCCAACTTTGCACTGTCTTTAATATTTCTTTTCATTGAATTCAAACTTGAAAAAAATAACAAGACTTTTGACTCTTACGAAGTCCAACTGTAAATCTGACTAAAAATGGAAAGTATAATTTCTAGAAAATCAAATAAACTATAAACTGAAATGTCAAAATTATAAATTGTACTAAAAAATGAAGTCAGTCATATAAATATTACAATTTATGAGATTGACAAAGAGAGAGAGGCAATTAAAGAGGTTAATTTTCAAGTCATTTGAGGTCACCAAAAAATATATATATGTATATTGTACGTGTCCAAGCGAATAAAAGTATGGAGAATGAGAGAAGGAGTTTGGAGTGAGCTGATAAAAAGGAATCTCAAGTGGAAAATCCGACGAGGTTGGTACTTGTGAACCTTCTAGATTTCTGCTGTCCACAAAAAAAAAGAGTGTGGACTTACACAACGAGTGGGTCTTTGGACATGTGAAGCTGTCTCAAATCTTGAGTCTCCAAAGTCCAAATTTCTCTCAAGTGCTCTTCTTCTTCTTATTCCCCAATCCCTCCACCAACTTTTTTTTCCCTCCTCTGACCAAACAAGCTAAACATCCAATTTGCAATAATCAATTGATCCCATATATCCAATTTTGTCCTACAATTCTCCGTCTCTATATCCACAAATTTTTCTTGCATTGTCCTTCCTTATACGCCTTTAATAACATTATAAAAAAGTAAAGTCCATCTCTACGTCTACACTGCAGAAAAAAAGTACCTTTAAAAAAAGAATATCTTGAACGTAGTTAGATGAATTCCACTAGAAATGTCAGTTTAAATCACTTTATCTTTTGGACAGAGAAAAAAAAACTTGTCTGAATCTTGGTTAAAAACTTTATTTACAGTGTTTGTTTGAGTGTAACGTGTATGTGTGTGGCTTTACAAAATATCTCGAGTATTTATCTACCTGCGTAAATGCACCCCCTCCCCACCTCTCTCAATTTATCTATATTTTTTTCATTAATATTATGCAATGCACCACACAAAAAAGAAAAGTCTGGATTGCAAAACTTGAACAATTTTTTGCATTCAAAAAAATACCAATTCTTACTTGCATAAATAGTAGGGACCTACATACAGTAGAGAGAGAGTGATTTTTATAGGACTTTTCAAGAGAGATAAAAAAATACAAGGAGACATTTTCCATAACAAGAAAAAGACTTTTTTGGAAAGTCCTTTTGTACAATCGGTAGCATGATTTTCTTCCCCACATTTCTCTCTCTCCTGGTTAAATAGAGGGATTGAACAAAAAGTGTGTGGAGTTTTTTTTTGAGGGAAGAAAAGGATGCCCAAGGCATGTACCTTTACACAGACAAGGCGAGGAGTATCTAGGACAGGACTAACATTGCGTATGTTTTTCACTTGGAAAACTTCTTTGTAGCCCATGTCATAGACAGTCATTGTGTGTCATCCAAACACACGACGAATGGTGGAGGATGAAGGAGATCACTCTATTTTATATGTACACACACACACACGCGAGGAGTCTTAACCACCTTGGTGATCATTCGTGTGTCTACCTCCCCCCATCTCTCTCTCTCTCTCTCTTGTATGTGTTAGTAAAAGCTAGAAAACCAATGGTGCTCAAAAGAGTCCAATGTAAGCAAGTCTTCCGCTCAATCCATCCAAATCCAAAGATTCAACCAGAATGATTTACCTAGGATGACAAACTCCAAAATACACCCCGTTTCCGCTTCACTTAAAAATATCCAACACAAAAAAACTTGGCCAGACACTCTTTCAAGTCACCTTACAAAAGAGACGATATATTTAATTTTTTTCTCTATAATATCTACTCACATCTACGTCTTTTTTAGTACGGGGGGGATAGACACGTATAAAATCTATTGTTAAATTTTATCGCCCTCAAGTCTTCTTCTTTTACTGTACAATTGTAGTCCTAGGTCAAGCGAAGGCATGAATCATGAACTTATACTAGCTATTTTTTATTTAATGTAGTTAATCAATGTCAAGTCTTTAAAATTCTGTATCAAAATTTTGAGGAAAGTTGACGAGTCTTAAATTTAAATCTTTGTTGATAATTTTTTTGCTGGCAGAAATCAAGTCAAAAAATTTGGAAATAAAAAATTGACATGGAAGAAATGGCCGCTAATAAATGACTGGCTACATATGGGAGTTCAAGTTTTTAGAAATTTTTCAAAAAAAAGGTTGTAAAAGTTGGGGGTGAGAAGATGGGATAGGGCAATTACAGAGGGAGAGAGAAACAAAATAAAAAGTCTGAAAACATTGGACAATTCAAGTCCCCAAAAAAAGTTGGGTTCGTCAATAGCCCGGGTAAGTTGGAGACGTGTACTCTACACGGTAATGTTCCGGTTCAATGATGTGTAAAAGCCTTTCCATAACCATCATCGCTGAATGAAAATACTTGAAGGGGGAAGCAGTTGGTCGGTCAGTCTTGTGTGTGAACGACGACAGAGTCAGAGAGAGAGAGAGAGAGAGAGAGAAAGCTAAATAAGAAAAGCTCGAGTGAGCCGATGGGGATGGTGGTAGTGGTTTGTGGTCCTCGTCAGAGTATCGGAGTGACACGACACAGGATATGTGTTATCCTTGGGAAAGGTATAATAATGAAACTGAAAGTGGAGACTTGATGTCACTGCCATATTTTTGGTTCATTTTTATTCTCCTTCCTTTCGTCTCCATCTCTCCTTCCATAGAAACCTTTTATACTTTACAAGACATTCTCGTCCCCCCTCCTCCTCTCCTTCTCCTCTTCCTATAAATTCCTATTGCTGCTTTGTCGTAAAATTGATTCGGGTCGTCATCATCATTTGTACTACAGAATAGTACAGAAGAGAGAGAGAGAGTCAGTCCCTATAAAAAAAAACTTCACTTCCTCTCTCTATATTGAACAACAATAGACGAGAGAGAAGGAAGAAGAGATGAGAATATACAATTTTTACACCCAGCTCGTCCTCCGAATACGGAATGGATTCAGGAAGTTGAAAAAACGTAAAAATTCAAAGACGCATTAAGTCTCCTCATTTATTACAACTTTTTATATTTCTTATACTTTCTCTCTCTCTCTCTCTATACCTTTAAAAATGTATACAGAAATTTTCCAACATTTAATTACCAATTTTGAAGAAAAAAATCTTAGTCTTGTCACTCTCATTTCAATTCCTGCAATAGTGATGACGCTTACTTATGTACAAGAAGAGACAGAGAGAGGAAATGCAATGCCGTGACTTGGTTCATCACCAAAATTCTACCAGTCTACCAATGAAAAAAAATACCTGTCACTTTCAGCCCGCTTGTCATGTGTCATGACAAATATTCTTGGTAAATTGGAGAGAGAAAATTGCAGTGTACGAGTACACCCAAATAACAAAAAAAAATATATTGGACCCTCTCTCTCTCTCTCCAGTATTGAATTAAAGGAGATAATGACGTCTCAACGGAAATAAGAATCTACTTATAGCTACTACAGTAAATTGATACGATTGTATGAATTGCAGGTAACATTCGAAATTTCAAATTCAATGCAACTAAAATTGCCCTTTTTTGGTTTTTTTTCTCGACAAGATGACCTCATCAAATTAAATGGAGTTTCAAACACAAAAAAAAACTTTATTTTATGGAAGAATGGCAGGGTGCATGTTTCAAAAAAGAGTGACATGAAAGATTCAACTGGATGAGGAAGGAAATGACAAAGTTATCAGTGTGCCGACATGTATATGTATAAATGTATTATATCATTTTTTGGAACAAGAAGAGAGAAAAAAAACTGGCAAGTTTTTTTTCAAAACGGAATTAAATCATGCACGTGTTTCTTACGTGTGCAAGGTAAGAAAAAAAGGGAAAGTTGGGTTTTTTGGGGAATCAAATATATAAATATACAGTGAGTGTATTATATAAGAGAGAAGGAGGGCAAAAAAGAGTATTTGAAGTTGAAAAATATCAACTCTGAATCAGATGTCTTGGTGACGATCTACAACATTTATTTTACCCTCTTGAGTCTTGAAAATCTCGTTTCCTTTCTGAAATTGAGAGTCAAATGGTCAATTTTACAAACCTCCTTTTTCACATGTCAATGCAAGGCGACAAAAAACCATTGTAACAATGGCTTCTCCCCTCCTTTTATTTTTTCTATTCTTTTCTTCAACATATGGAAAAACTTGATCATGTCCTTCCTTCACTTGACTTGCCCACATGTAAAAAATGTCTCCTCATTTTCATGTTTCACACACACAAAACACAAGAAAATAGAGCACAAAAAAATATTTTTTTAAAAAAAACAAACATTTTTTACCATCACAAAAATAAGCCAATTTACAATCTGTCCTCCCCTAAAGAAAAATCCTCAAATTATTTGAATCCCACACACTACAAAACACAATACTAGAGTGATCGTGGTCAACAATACAGATAGACAGGTATGTGTAGAATTGGAAGAGAATAAAAAATAGAGTTTATTAAAATAACGCCCATGACAAAATGGACAGTTGATAATGTGAGAGGGCAGAGGGAGAAGGATTAAGATTGAGATGAACTCAAGGGGTTTTGGATTTTTGAAAATGGAAAAAAAGTGAAAAGGATGAAAGTTTGAGCAATCAAGGGAGGAGATGGAGAGAGAGAGAGAGAAAGCATTCTAAAGAAAAATAAAAAGCTTTCTTACAAGAAGAGTTTGTTCCTTCGTTTGTCTCCTTGACTATAGAAAGAATATAGAGTAATCCTCATATATCCTAGTTGGCCATTAGATATGGCTATGGGGCGGAATGAAATGGAGCCTCTCTCTCTGTATAGACTGACTTTCCTCTACTTTCACCCTGACTACATAAATAAAGAGAATAGTTTCAACTCGTCTCTCTCTCTCTCTCTCTCTCTCTCTCTCTTCTATTCTAAGTTTCACTCTCTCTCTTTCTACTCCTCCATTATTTCTCTTGCCCATATTACAATATGTACGGGAGGGGGGTCTAGCACCTCGGAAAAAAAAAGTTTTTCAACAGTTTTCAAACTTGTGGAAAATCACTTTGCTCTTCTAGCCTTGCACATCACTTTCTCGATTACATAACCGTTCATGTCATTCCTTGAATGTCCTCCTCCCCATCTTCCTTCTCTCCTATAAGTAGACTTGATGCCTCCCTTTTTAACTGTAATGCTCCCCATGGCATATGCACTTTACTGTACATATAAGAGAGAGAGAGAGAGAGAGACTTTTTCAAGAATTTCCATGACGATTCAGTTTTCGAAACAAAAAAGAGTATCGTAGAACTATAGAATACAAGAATCAAATCTTATGAGTATGACCAACTTGACTTGGTCCTAAATGCAGACAATAAATTTCTCCTTCCTTTTTTTTCTTTGATATTTTCACAACTCTAATAAAATATTTTAAATACCAAGTGCCACGTGTACGTGTGTCTGTCTCCATTTTCAACTTATACTTGTACTGATATTCTATACAATTGTATCTGTATTTGTACAAGTTTTTTTTAAAAGTATTGAAAAGATTTGTTCTAAAAGATTTTTGAAAAAAAGTAATGATCATGTACTTAAGATTATTAGAAAATTTTGAAATATAATATCTGTACTTGCTATATATATATATAGGTATATATATGACACATGTATATGTAAATGTATTGTGTCTATCAATTGAAAGATTTAACATGCAAGAGAATTTTTTAACGTGTGTCTGAGTTTCTCCATAAAATTTTATTTTTGGAAGCGTCAAAACCATCAAAAAAGTTTTTTTTTCAAGAGTCAAAATTAAAGCAAGAAAGTTGAGAGAGAAAGTGAGAGAGAGAGAGTGTGTGTGTGATGGAAAGATTTTGGTTTTTGGTGTTAAAATTTAGCATGGAGGATAGTTTATGATTGGTTATTTTATTATATTTCCTTCAACTTGACAACCATAATCCAAACTGTACAGAAAAGTGTCTGTATGACCGAGAGACTTTTTTGATTGAAAATCAGATAAGGACTCGTACGTCTTGAGGACAAGTCTCATATTCTTTGACATGAAAACCAAAGAACCAAAAGACTTGAGTCAAAAAGGGGGGATGAAGTAGGCAGGGGGCAGAGGAGGGGGGTTCTGGAAATTTCACACAATGTGAAAGTCCTTGAGAGCAATCAGCTCGTAAATATATATGATCATACTCTCGTATAAGTTGTTAGACAAGAAGACGACGTCATTTATGAACAAGAGAGAGAGAGATCACTGACACGCACACGCACAAAGATGAATTTATGCAAGATGTTCAAGGAACAATGGACATCCTCTCCATATCCTAAGACATTCTCCCTTCATGAGTTCCCATTTGGTTCTCCTTCCAATTGTTTACCTACTTCTGTTCATCGACGCGTTAGTAAGACGGGAACAGGAGTTGAATTCATAGGTAAAAGAGAGAGAGAGGGGGGAATTACCATAGAAATTAATACAAGGGAAAGAGGTAAGAGAGAGAGAGACAGATGATGGAATATTCTACTTTCTCAAGTTAATGCAAATGAGAATAATTGTAGTATAGGAGGAGGTAAGGAGAGAGGATTGTATGGAGGGGGAGAGTCAGAAGTAGAGCAGAGGAGAATGAGAGGCTAGTTTCCTTTAGACTTTACAAGTCCATTGTGAGTAAATTTCTAAGAAAATAGCGTCCTCATGAATCCATCTGTGCGACGACATAGACCATCCTTCAAACTCATTCAGTGTAAAGTCTGTTTGAATTCTAACACAAATTCAAGGGTTTCCCAAAAATTTTATGTAGCCCCCCCCCAATTTATACATATCAATTGTACATACAAGAGAGAGAGAGAAAGTACGTTTATAAATATATCTCGAGAGAGAGAATGAAATTATCTTAAAACGGAAGGACTTTCCATGAAATTGTCATTGTCATTACTAAGACCGTGTAATGTATTCTATTGATTCAATGACAGTTAACTTTATATACATCTCCATCAAATCATACAAGTTTTAAATTGAAATAGACTCAAATCCAATTTTCAAGTCAAAATATTACACAAAATATTTCTCTCTATAAAGAAAGAGAGAGAAAGGATCAATTGAATTCATCAACATTGGCATTGGATTATAATTGAAAGAATAATAGAATTGAAAAAATAATTATAATTAACCCACCAAGTAAATGGTTTCTCTCTCTCTCTCACACACACACAATTCCAAAGAATACATGAGAGAAAAGTCATTTGATTGACAACTTGGCTTATATTTATAAGAGAGGGAGAGAGAGGGGGGGGGGAATCATTTACCATTTTCTACATTCTAGAGAAGAAGGAGGAGTTGATCATCAAGTTAATGCAAAGTAAACATATAAAGAGCAAAGGAATAAGTCTTTGTGCAAGACAAACATTTTGAAGCCTCTCCGTCTCTCTCTGTATAGAGTAATTTGGGCATGTTGAAATCTAGATGTCATGACAACGAGGAATCCCCCCACGCGTAGCTTTTATTTTCTCTCTCTCTCTCTCTCTCTCTCTGTACAATGTTCAAGAGACTTGGTAAGGTGAAAGTAATGGAAGTTAAGCCTATAACAAAATTGAATACAATTATCTAGTTTTGAGTCCAAACACTGTTAATTTAAATTCAAAAGGAGAATTAGGGAGCATTGAAAAAGGGATTGAGGATATAATATGTACGTCTAGTGTCTCTTAAAGGGGGGTGGACCGTTGTGATAACACCCAAAGTCTCACTTTTCTCTCTCTTGCATTTCTATGAAGATGTGAAAGAGAGAGAGAGAGAGGATAATGAAGAGAACTGGAGCTGGGAAACGGGTTAGAAATTGAATGAGAAAGAGACTAAGAAGAGACAGATGAAACCTTATCTCTCAAAGACTTTGACTCCAAGCTGCTTCTATGAGATTATGCAAAGCACAGCATTTTTCATTAATAAAGAGAGAGAGAGAGAACACCTATCTCTCCTACCTATCCCTTCCTCTCGTTAACTGTCATTAACTTTTAGGAAAATCATTTACTATGACTAAAATTTCTCCAGCTAATTTTATACAATGTATGGCTTATCACGGACTTGTTCTCAATTCAATCTTATTTTTCAAAAGAAAGACGTCATTTCCCCGAAAAAGAAAAGAAGAAGAGGTTTAGTTTTTGAGATTTAAGATTTATATTCCTCTTTAAAATTTCTATTTTAAAATGACTCTCTTTTAATCTAAGAACGAACCTAAAATGAGAATTTATTTTTATGATTAATCATCTCACAAATATTCTTTACTTTTTAATATTGCCTCCATAGGCAAAAATGAAACACATTTCATCTTTCATTTTAATTATTAAAAAAATAGTTTTTAAAAATAAATTATCTTGTAATTATTGAAAAATTGTAACTTATACAGACTGTACAGTGTATAAGGACAAATATTATGACGTTATTTTGAAAGTTAATGTCAATTTAAGAATAAATAGAAAAGAGAGAGAAAAAAATGATGAAAAAATAATAAAAAAATGTAGTAGATATTTATCACCCTCATTAAACTACAAAATGGAGTATAGAAAATGGTTCATTTTTGTATACAAAGTTTCAATTACGGAGAAAGCTATTGCATTATTTTTCCCCGGGTACTTTAGTTCTAAAAGACAATCAATAGCCAGAATACAATACACGAAGAGAGAGAGGAGGAGGAGGGGGTTGATGTGTGATATGTGAGAGGAAACAAATAGAAAGATCTAAAGAAGTTTTTACAATCTAATTCAATTCAATTCACGCTACGGGCGGCTACTTAGGCGATAAAATGAGAAAAAGATGGAGATACCCTTGTACATATTACACATCACATATAAAAGCTCACGACATGATTCACCGTCTCCCAAAAAAAACGAGAGACAGAGATCACATTATGCACGTAGACAAAAAAAAAGGTCCAGAGAGAGAGAGAGAGACCAAGAGACAAAAGTTGCTAGAGAAGGATTTTTTTTTGGCACAAATGAAATGAGAGGTTGTCTTGAAAAATCGTCTATTAGTCTCCTTGAAGAGGATAAATCAGAAAAAAAGGAAAGGTTCGAGATTGAGAGTTTTCATTTGAACGTTTTTAAAGCTCCAAAATTAAATTATCTACTGAAATTGACTGGAACGTCAATGGCTGCGTCGGACAGATTTTTTTTCCAGGACTCATTCAATTGCTTCATCCTCCTTCAATCTGATTTCCACCGATTTCTACACAGATACTCCTACTCTAACACAACTGGAAATGGAGAGGATACAACGAGAAAATAAGGGAATCTCTTTATACCATTACAGCCACCGTTTCATCCAGAGAGAGAGAGAGAAGAGGGAGAAGATAATGACTTGATCACATGATCCCTGCGTAAATGTCGCATGATTTAAATTTCAACCCAAATGCATCTCCTGAAGGTATTCTCTTTTATAATGTGTTACACTCGTACAGATGAAAATTAACATCTCCTAAGGATTTGAGTAAAATACAAATACAAATAAAATATTCTTATCCTTTTTCACGGGGGGATTCATTCAAAAGAGAGAAATTTAACAAAAAGCTAAATTTAAATATATAAGCTAATAATTTAAAATAAAAAAAAACCCTCTCAAATTAACACTCTTATTCAATGTCATTTGTCTGTTGTAAATGGAGAGAGAGAGAGAGAGAAAAGTTGATGAAATGAAAATGAGATTAGGGTTTTGCAGAGAGCTTTAGAGTAAAAAATTTTTAGGTTGTGGGCCACAAAAGGCTAATTTCAATTATATGCAGCTGTTTGTCTTCCCAATATAAAATGAGAGAGGAGTAGCACAGCATTGTAAAAGTATAGAGAGAGAATCTAGTCAATGTTCATGTGAACATTATGGACCTTGTTCTCAAGCTATAAGGCACTCATATAGAGTATCGAATAGATACTCTCTTTTGTGTGAATGAGTTCCGGAAATGTTTTTTTTTTCTACTAAAGTTTGAAATGCACTGAGTGAGTTTGAGTGTAGGGAGACCATCCTGAAATAAAACACATAAACTATTGTCTATGTGTGGCCCTCTCTCTCTCTCTCTCTCTTTAGAATGAGATAATATAAGAGATGTTATATAGAAAATATTTTTGTATAAAAAAAGTGTCTAGAACTAACGATAAAAGTTAAAGGAAGGAGGAGGGAGAGAGAAAGTTCATTTTCAATATTTTTTTTGTGGTTTTTTTTAGATAGTGGTGCTAAATCAACTATGTCATCATTAGCTCTTCTTCCCTTCAAAATGTTTGTACAGGGTGAATTTTAAATTATTTATTTTATATTTCAAGCTGGGTTAACGCTCATTATTATCACCCACAAAATTTTGAAACTGTGTACTTTTTTGTTAATATTTAAAAAAATATTGAAAATTTTAGTTGTGCTTCATAGATAGTAGATAGAATGTGGAGTGTAAAAATACTGGATTGTATAATAATTTTTGTTTGGAGCCCACCCTGTACAAACTTTTTCAGTTGATGAGGTTGGACTCAATGGCATTAGGACCCTCCATGGTATGTACAAGAGTACAAGTATTATTTTGTAGAGAGACAGTTAGACACACACTCATCATTTGTGATCGTAAAGGGTCCTCTCTCGCCCGCCCGCCTGCCTCTCTCGCTTTCCCGTCACCCCCTGGTTCCTTATATTATATTGTCCCTAATGTACTCTTCATCAAAAAAAAAATTCTGTTTTTCATCTTATTGTTTCTAATGACACAATCTTTTTTAATAATCCGCTCACCCACTATCCCCATCACCACCACTTTTACATTCTGACACCCAAGTCCAAAAATTCACAATAGTTCCCATTGTACAGTGTGTCTATATAATACTGTACATGTTGATCTACAAAACCATAAACTAATAATTGTTCTCTCTTCTTCCGTGTCTCTCTCTACTCCCATTATTTAGTACCGTGGTTGGTGAATAAATTTGTCAAAAAAATTTACATAATTTAACAATAAAGAAAAAGTTTTTTTATGTAAATTATGATTCCATTTGCTTTTTCAATTGAGATTTTGATGTTTGTCTCACTACACATACAGCTGAATTGTAACTCTGCACAATGTATCTGTATTCTGTACAGTACAATGATTTTTATTCACATTAAAAAAATTGATAATTTAATTTTTGTCAAAATGGAATAAAATTGTCACTGTTTAAAAATAAACCATAATTGCAATTTCATAGAAAAATAAATGAATCACAGACCTCTAAAGTGGGGATAGGGATCCCAAATAATAAATCAAAGAGAGTTAATAATTTTCTTTGAAAAAATAGACATTAAAGAGAAAGACTAAATAAGATTTCGGAGAATCACTTAAGGAGTATCAAAATTGTAGGTGATTATGATGAGTCTTTTAAGAAAATTGTGAAAAGGTACTTAGAAAGAAAGACAAAGGGACTTTTATATTATTTCATTAGAAGGGACTGCATTTTCTACTTTTACCGTTTATTGCATTCACAAGAGAAAGCAATCGACTTGAAGAGAAATTTGAACAAGAAAAAAAAAGTAAGACGTTTAAATGATGCCTCTCTCTCTCTCTTTATATATATTTTTCCAATGTATTATTGCCCTTTCTACTTTCTGTCACCATGGAAAGCCAAGCCGTTTCATCACTTTTCCCTCACACTCTAATCCAATTTTACCCGTCATGCCGCTGGAGCTGGACTCGATGGCAAGTTCCACAGAAAAAAAACCCCTCGAATCCACCGGTCTTTCTCTCTCTCTTCCTCTTCCTTTTCCCTTGATCTCACTACTGGCCATATCTGAAGAGGAAAGGAGGATTCGAAAAAGAAAGTGAAATAGTGTTGATGGAGAAACAGAGAACAAATGAAATATCGGTGAGGAGTGATTCAGATTGAAAATTGTTTTTCATGGCCATTTCCTTCTTCCATTTCCGTACATCTCTCTCTCTCTCTCTCATTCTTTACCATCACATCATTCCCGGTTATTTTTTAGTGTGGAGATTGTCACCCAAATAAAAATCTCTCAAAATTCAATTCCATTTTGGCGTCTACAAAAGAATATCATTGAGACTAGAGAAAAAAAAATACTATACAAAAAAAGAAAATTACGTACGTATGGATTACGTATGGATTATATATATGTCGTTTTGTCTATAAAGAAAAATAGACGGAAGATGATATAAAAATATGTTATGACAAAAACTTTTAAATTTTAACATATAAATGTCCCCCTCAAAACTTTCCCCCAAAAAACTATTTTCTTAAGTCTTATTATTCTTTTCATAAAATATGAGAAAGAGGGAAAAACAAATACACAAAATGTGATTACGGATTCCCTTAATTCGGAGGGAGGAAACAAGAAGAGAAAATTATTAACAATAACCACCAAAAATGTTAAACTTGGAGGTGAAATAAATTTCCCAAAGAATTTTGAATTTTCACTAAACTTTATTACACTTTAATGAACAAGAGAGAGAGAGAGGTAAAATGTTAGTACTGTGTCTTGTATTATGAGGAAAAAGGAATAAAATTTAAAGTGTGTTAAGTTATATTATGACGTTGGAAAACTATGGACTCTTTTTTACTTGTTCTTTGACTTTTCTCAAGCCTCATAAATAATGAACAAGTAAAGGAGGCGGTTAGCTAACCGTGTCAGTATTTTAATAAAAGCAAAATGAGAAGTGCTTATAAATATTTCCAACTCAAGATCAAAAGAGTCCTTCCCTCCCTCCTCCTCCCCTTCTCTCTCTCTCTTCCAAACGGATTTTGCATTTAATTACGTTACATTTCCGACCTCCCCAAAAACTTGCTTTTTGGAAGTGTAGTTGACTCTGTACCATCATCTCTCTTTTTTGGTATCTTTCTTTATGAAGAAGTTCATTTCCTTATCATCATTTGTTCCTTGTGTGAGAAAGAAAGAGAAAATGAAAATCTAAAACTACAACTCTCAACTCTTGTCACTAATAAAAAGAGAGAGAGAAACTTTGTTTCCAAAATATTCCAAAGATTTTGATTCATTTTCTCTCTCTCTCCCGCATTTTACCCGAGAACTAAAATTGACCAGATAATTTTTCAAAGGGAAAACCTTCACCTCTCTCTCTCTGTCTGGGAAATTTTTAATTGAGTCTTGATCTTGGTTTCAATTCCATAATTTTAATTTTGAACCCAACTCTTTTCTCTTTCTTTTTGTGTGTCGTGTCATGTGAGAAATTTCATTTTAAAAATATTCATTTAATTATTTTTTTAACTAGAAAATAAAATTGTGTAGAATTTTTTATTAAAAAATGCCATTATATAAATATGAATGTTAAGTATGATATTTAAAGAATAGAATTTTTGAGAAAAATAGTAGAAAAGGATTGAATTTAAATAAAAACTGCAAAAAAAAAGTTTTGTAAAGCCAAAAAAATGTAGAAACAATTTTTTGTTAGTAAGGAGGTAGAAAATAAAATAAAATAGAAAATAAAGTTGAAAGTTATAAAAGAAGATAGAAAATCTCAATTGTAGTCCACTCAATGAGAAATAGAATATATAGAGAGAGAATTTTCAATGGATGAGAGAGAGAGAGAGCTTTTGTTATGAAAAAGTAAGAAAGTGAGGAGGGGTGTCAATGACGAATCAGATGATCACAGAGAGAAAATCATCTATTGTAACATAATGCTATGGGACTGAGGAAAAAGCAAGAAAAAGGGGTTTTAATTGTTATCAACATTTTACTTGAATTCTTATGACATCAGATGAACAAGGAAGAAGGTTGCAATGTGCTTCAAAAGATGAAAATGACAGCCTCAATTCCCTACCATTCACTCTTGATTCACTCTCTCTCAAAGCTGGAACCCCCAACGACTAAAGTGGGCAGGCAAAGCTCCAACTCAAACTCCACATTGCCACGGCCAAGGCAAAAAAAAAGACTAGGCAAAAAGATATAGAGGCCTACCAACTCAGCCGGTGAGCTCAGTCAGAGTCTAGAGTTGGAGGGGAAACGTGCTACACGTCCTTTTTCACAGCCTCAACATCACAACATCATTCTTTACCACAAGAAAAACGTGAAATCAAAATTTACTACCTACAATTTCAATTTAATTTTGTCACCATTAAATTCATTTCTTCATCATCCAGTGAATATTATCCACATTTTAATTTGCCAGTTTATTTTTCAAGTTTTTTTGAAGAGGAAAAAAAACAGGAATTAAATCCCAACATTATTTTGGCAAAATTCAATTAAACGTTCAAGTGATTTAAGAAAAAGATAATTGTTGCAAAAAAAAGATTGTGCTCATCATCGTCGATTCTCAAAGTGACAGTGTTCTAATTTGCAAAAAAAAAATAATTTGCAACCTTTTGACTCCATTTCCAACATTTTTGTGTGGCCTCTTTCATTTTTTGACTTTTTAAAAAAGAAACCAAGTTTTTAGTATAAAAGAGAGAGGAGAGAAATATTCTATTATTATTATTGGCTAACAAGAGAAGAAGGAAGAATACGGAAGTGGTTGGTTGGTTCCATTTTAAAAAAACTTTTTTATTTGTGTGGAAGCTAGAAATAAAAATTGTTGAAGAGAGAAAAAAAAAGAAAGTGAGGAAAACTGGAGAATCAGAGTGAGAGTGAGAGAGAGAGTCCATATAAAAAAAAGCTGACGGTTGGTGTGTGGCAGCCAAAAAGAATCTTCATCGACTCTGTGCTTCTGGTTCCATTAAAAAAGTCACACACATTTTTTGGAAATAGTTAGAGAGAAGGTGGCTTCTACTAGTCTGTCAGTACTTACGACATATTAGAATTTTTGCAAGGACCAAGACGACAACTCTACTCATAGTTGAAGACTTTTTACTGTTACTACTACTACGAATCTAGTTTTTTGGGTGGCCGTTGTCGTATTCTAGACAAAATTTTTTTCAAAGTTTCTTTTTTTTTCTTGGGATAAAAAGAAGGGAAAAGAAGAAACTGTTCAGTTTTTTTCTCTCTCTCCCCGTTCGAATCTTGAGTAAAAGATGGGCTTGTGAACCTGTCACTTACACGTATACCACATTTGCAACTTGCAACTCTCGCAAAAGCTACCAAGCATAGAAACCTCTGTTCGAAAATTTTTTCTATTCTTTTCCCTTTTTTTGTGTCTCTGTGTATATGTGTGTGTGTGTGTACCTTTGGTGAAAAGTCTTGGTGTACACTTCTTTGCTTTCTCAAGAAAGAGAGAGAGAGAGTTTCCAAGATCTTGTGAACTCAACTTGTTATGTATTCACAAAATATACGACTCGTCTGACTTATCACTATTGCTCTCTTCAATTTTAGTCTGGGTCCTTTTGCTAGGTTAAGGGGAAAAAGTTGGCCGTGGAGAGATTTTTTTGGCCTAATTTATTTTGTCGCGTAAAAAGCAATGTGCCATTTGTGATGCAACCAGAATTTAATTTAGACATACGCACGATTTACTGCAAGTGAAAACCGTAGTGAGTTTTTTCTTCGGGTTTTCTTCTTACTTTCTTACAATATTCTACATCCATTCAAGAGACAAGAGTCAGCTCTTTTCTTTCAAAGTCTTTCTCTCTCTTGAACTTCAAGTCTCCGCAAAAAAAGAATTTTTTTTCGGCAACTTGATTTGTAACAATTGACTTCCGGGCCCTATAAAAAAGGACTGTGGTTTTTTTGCTCTTAGTTTTGGACTCATAGTGCACACTTTTTTAATTAAATTGTAGTAATTATTGTCCAGCTTTAATATTTATTAGTTTCAAGCCCAAGCGACAATTGTAAACTGGAATTTTTGCAAGTGAACAGAAAAAAATAGTTTTTTTTGCAAAAAGTGATTTTTTGTGACCTTGACGGTGAAGGTGAAAAAAAATATTTTGGAGGGATCCTCTTCGTTTTAAAAGTAAGTTAAATATAAATTGCGAATGTTAATTTATAAAATAGGACCTAAATAAAATTATTTTAAATGTATTTTGTTAATTGTGCGTAAAATGTGCTCGATTGAAAATATTTTTTCAAAAAAAAAGAGATTAAATTATTGTATGGGCTAATGATCTGCATCAAAGAGAGGAGAGAGACAAATTATTAAGTAGAAAAAGAAGGGAAAAAAAGATTAATACTTTGCAAGTAATTTGCCAGACTAAACAAACTCTCCAACATATAAGTCACATTTTGAATCATTGGCAATTGGCTCATGACACAAATCTGCAATTTGCAAAGTCTAAAAGTCAGATTTTCCTATTTTTTTTAGTTATAAGTAATAATCTTGTCAACAATTTGAGAACATAAAACACTTTTTTTTGGTTCATTTAGGAAGAGAAGGAATAAAAGCTAATTGAGGAAAACGTCACTACCAGTCAAGGAAATTAAAGATGCTCCAATTTCGAGTTAGAATATTGGCGTTCTTCGCCTCCATTTGGATTCTCTGGAACTACGGATCAGGTAATTTAACATTTTGGGAATATTTTACAATCATTCAAGCTTATCCCCCCGCCCAATTCTAATGATGGCAATGGCACGTTAAGAACAATATTAATGATCATCTCAAAATTCAAAAATTTATTAGTCTCATCATTTCATAAGCCCTTAATTTTATTCTTCTTCAGGTTTCATATTTTAAACTCTGAATTTATTCTATAGTTTGTAGTTAACTCATCAGTTTAATTTCTTGTACAATTTTAAAAAAAAATTGTTTAAAACTGATACTTCACATGGGTCACTGCATATGTTAAAAGCTCCCTAAAATAATTATACAAAATTTGAGCATAAATTGTCCCTGACAGAGAGTCCTTGAAAAAAAGAGGAGACTCAATTGAAAAAAAAAGTTCCTTTACCTTTGACAAAATACAAAAAGTTCAAGTTCCACTGATACTAATTTCTTTGTCCCATTTTCTTTCTTTTGAAAAAAAACCAACTCTCATTTAAATGAGGAGAGTGGACTGAATGTACATATGAATTTATTTTATAAAATAGACTCAATATATTGAGTTACCTCTACTCCATTGAGATGGACAAAATAAAAGTTACACAAAAGGTTTTTGTCACACAAAAAAAGATTGTACACCACGAAAAAGAGAAGAGAGAGAAAAACATTTACATTATCCATTACAAAGTACACTCACTCACATAATAGTATTGAGAATGGAGAAGAAAACGGTTCTGGTCGATTGAAGACCATGTATATGTATAATAATATCTACAGATACATTGCACTGTAAAGGTACACGGGGTAGGCCCATCTGGACTGTATGTGTATCCCTGTCTCTAGAATCTAGATGGTCCTTGTATTTGTGATGAGGTGGGCTTGAAAAAGTTATGAAAATTAAATGTTTGACTTCTCCATCCTCTCTCTCTCTCTATTGAGTTGTGCAATGCAATTTTTGTAGTGTGTCTTGTATTTATAGGAGATCTCTCACTCTCCAAGAAAGGACACACTAAAGTCACAATGACTACTTATTGGAGCCCAGAGGAGGTTTTCTAGCCCTCCTTGGATCGATTCTCTATTCTTTCTTCTTATCAACTCTCCTCAATGTGTACCTTCTATACCTATACATATATATTCTATTTTCCTATAGTTAGTTTCGAGTACCAAAGAACTTTCCCGGTTCTCTTGTACTCTTCTTTATTTTCTAGTGTGTACAATGGCTATGGTGGAGCATCCTTTTTTGAGAGAAATTTCAGTAATTTTTCTGACACTTGTGTCCTATTTTTAGAAACGGTGGGTGCGAGTGCGGGTGTACTCCCATCATTTTATTGTGGTTGGTTTAATTAGTGTATTTTTTATTGTAGAGTGAAAGATCCATTTTCCGTGCATTGTACAATACGCAATTTTATAAAAATGAATTTTAAAAAATATTTCATTCTAAAAAATAGTCAAGTATCAAATCAATAGAGACATGTATGATACACGTAACGTGTCTTTGAAATTTGGTGTATGAGAAGGAGGAGGAGGGAGGGGGAGATTGCGATTAAAGCTGGGAACCTTTAGAGACAATTGAGAATAGATACAGGGAGAGTATCAAGAAGTAGGAAGAAAAGTTGGAAAGTGGAAAGAACCTCCAAAAGTGAACTCTTACCGTCCCCATGGTCCCACTGCTGTCTTTTATATATAGTTGAACCAAAACCTCTGTAACGGCCGCAAAAACCGGCATGAATTGTATCCAATGTCTTCCAACAGAACATGTCTCTACGTATCTCCTCTCCACTCTGTACACTAACTATTGTTCTGTACACAAGTCTACGTGATCGTACATACATGTGTGTGTGTGTACTTGTCTTTATATATTATGGCAAGAGAAAAGAGAGCTTCATCTCTCTCTCTCTCTCTCTCTCTCTCTCTCTCTCTCAAGTTGATGTGTTGGACAGATAGATTTCAGATTTATGTACTTACCTATATATAACTCTACTATTTTCTAGTGGTTTTTCACAAAAATTTCCCTTTACATTGGCCACTGTATACTTTGTACAGCTAAAAATTCCAACAATTCTTTACTTTGTACTCGTGTATTTTTTTTGTATTGATGTATATTTCATATTACATAATGTTTTGTTACAACTTTATTCTTTTTTTTCTCTTCTCCTGTCGATTCTCTTTTCTTGCCATTCTTCATCCATTTTAAAATTGTACAGTCTAGTGGCCTAGAGTAAATTTTAGAAGGGGAAAAAAAGACAAACTATGTGAAATTGCATCTCTTTTTTTACACACACACACACACACATTTTCTAGTTTTATCTCTATTTATGCACTAGTACTTTTTTTTCTCTTCAAAATTCTTTTCTAGGCATACAAGTCTATCTAATAATATATTAATTTCCGCTTAAATCCCAAAGGGACTCTCTCTCTCTCTATTGTACATTTTTACGCAAAAAAAAGAGTCCCTCTACAGTCTTGACTTTTTACAAGCTTTCCTGTTCAAATTCAAGGTTTTTTTTCTGAGAAAAACACAAATGTTTTTTTTTGTACACAAACAAGAGACGAGATGTCAAGAGTAGACATTTTATATTCCAAAGTATTTTTTTTCTTTTTTCTAGAAAATAGCTCAAGTTTTTTTTAAAGTTTAATTTTCTAGTAAATAGAATCAACTGAAAAAAGGACAGGAGAGTATAATACTTTTTTGTTTAAAATATTTGTTGCTCATTTTATACAAGTATGACATAATTTTAATCTGTAGTTTGTAGACAAACATGTTTTTTATTTCTTAAAAAAAACAGAAAAGAATTTAAAAGAATTAAAAAAAACAAAATGTATTACATTACATTGGAAGAAATGTAGCTAATTCCGTTGAATTGTTTTCTAGTAATGCCGTGTAATGTTTAGGGCTGTCAAATTTAAATATATTTATTAGACTCTGTATTTTACGTTTCATTCCATAAATTATCAATTATAATAATTCATTCTCTCCACAACATTCTAGCTGGATTTAGGTGAAGAAAGGAGTTGAAAAATAATATTCTTTTTTTTTCTTTTTATTTTGCGCATCCTGACTTTGACAGAGAGAGAGAGAGAGAAATACCAAAGGAACAAGCGTGAAACATTTTGGAGAGAATTGAATTTATAACATTTTTTATAGAGCCAAGGTGAGATTATATGGGAAGAAGAAAAAGGTGGAAGAAGTGAAATTTTTAGTTCTCTCTCTCATTTCAAGTAATAAAGATGGTATGACACGGCTTGGCGTCCATGTAAAATGGAATGTGAAATGCCGCGCAAAGTTACGAGTCTTACCTTAAAAAATTTTGTTGAACAAGTATATGATAATATGTTCCATCTCGTCGCCTTTCATATAAAAATATACACATAATAATACATGTGTAACACTTGTTCCTTCTTCCTCTTATGGAGAGAGAGAGAGAGAATGTTCAATCTCAATATCAAGTGCGGGTTTTCTTTTATCATCTCTAAGATTAAGTTTTAGTTGAACACCGAAGAAAAAAAACATTTCTCCCTCCTACGGATCTTACACATGTTTTCTTCCCCCTCTTCGTTCATAAAACTCGAATAAAGTACCAAATTCTTTTTTAATTATTAAAAGATTCTTCTTCCCTAGTGAGCTCTCTTTTTTTCTTCCTACTAAAAAACATTTTCCCCGTCTCTACAGTTTTTAGTCAGTGGGTCATTGTGACTTTTTTTTTGTAGGACAATTTTGTACAAGTTTTATATCTGTGTTTATATCTGTGAAAAAAAACAAAACGATGATTAAGTTTTTTTTAATTAAAGTTTAAAAATCACTGTAAAGACTGTAAAATTAAAGAGAGATGATTCATTTACTATTTATTTTTAGTGGAAGAGAATAGGACGTAGACGTAAAAGAGAAATTTTTAGACTAAAGACATTTTGTTATTCTTATCTTGAGCTCATTTCTAAACAATTTAGTAAAGTAGTAATAGTTAAATGCAGCATTTATTATTTTGTTGTTTTTTTTAGAAAAGGGACTATTAATGTTATGATCAAATCTTGATTGCTGGAATGTTCCTTTGAGGTTGAAAATTGTATTTTATTTTATGAAGTTACATATTATCATAATAGGCCATTCCACTCTGTGTGTACACTTTTAAAAAAAAGGAACATTG
Source organism: Arrhopalites spinosus (assembly GCA_034700945.1). NCBI lineage: Eukaryota > Metazoa > Arthropoda > Collembola > Symphypleona > Arrhopalitidae > Arrhopalites > Arrhopalites spinosus. The sequence goes on from JAQIVZ010000051.1 coordinate 61,093, forward strand.
TTCAGTGTCCATTAAGGGAGAACATTGTAAAAAAAGAGTTTGGAAAGAATTTCCCTGTGCATTATTAATATAGAAAAGGGAGAGGGAGGAAGAATGAAGAGAGAGAGAGAGACCACGATTTTGACTTTGACGAAGGTTTCAAGCTTTCGGATATTATTCTCATGTTTAACATTAGCAATGTGATGTGTAGGGTCACTCAAGGTGTTAGTTACAGCACCCCATTGAGAGGCCCTCAGACTCGCCTTATAACTTTACCCTCCTGGAGTGAAAGCCACAACGTGGGCCTTCTTATTATCGTGATGATGATTATGTTTTTTTCTTCCTTCTATTTCTGAAACTATAAGCACAGCTCACAACTGAAACTCACTCTCGTTTTACAATAATAATCAAATATGTATGCACACACACAATGTTACACTACAAAAAAGTGTTGCCATTCCCTTCTCTCAAAAAAACTGTAAAGAGGGAGATCTTATTCAAATTCCCACACACACAGGTTAAAATGGTTAAATGTTTGGTGGTTGGTTAGGAGATGGGAGAAGAATAAAAATACATTCATCCAAATCATCTGTGGTGCATGGGATATTTATCTGACCCAACACAACACAGAGAGTACAGAGTACAGGTACACGAATAGACAGGACATGATGACCCATATACACAGTGGTATCAAATTTTGTAATATTTATTATGTACATAAACTTCACGTTCTCTCTCTCTCTCTCTCTAACGATAATCGCAGTTCAAGTCGTCTCTCTCTTTCTTATACAAAGTTTAAGGTGAATACCAGTACCAGTACCACCTTGCATGAGAGAGAGAGAGGGTTGGATAGAGTACAAGTGCAGAGTTTTATGTTATGTAATACATTGTCTTTACATACACTTTGTATACCGTATCGTATGGTGTAAAATACATGAGCTCACAGCTTCTTTCTCAGTGGTAACAGTCGTTCAATGTGTATTTTCAAGACTAACCCTTTTCTCGAACAAGAAAACCAATGAATTTTTACACCTTTGAAAACGACACTACCTTATACTTAGATACCCACTTGATTATTGACGATGGAATACCAGCTGTGAAGTTACTTTTTTTTTAATACTACACACACACAGTCAATATATACCAGAGAACCATCCTCCTTTTTTTTGCTTAATATTATGAAAGCCTTAAAACCCTTGGGTTCATTAAATGGACTATCGTGTGTGTGTGTGTGTACATATATTACAATCCACTTGGCTATTGATAGTGGTAATAATCACGAATACCAAAAAAAGAGCTCGAATATTTTACCAGAATCAATTCCCTTTTGCCTATTCTACTTTCATGGCCATAATATAATAATGGACAATTTTATCGAGTTGAAATGAGAATGAGACTCAAGAGTGTGTCATCCTTATGGCATAGACACTACACACAAGTACGGAATGTCCTTGTCTTGTCTTTGTGTGTTTATAATTAATATAAAAGAAAACATAAAATGGAGCTGTATAATACATTCTACAACAAAAAACTTTGACATTTTACACGCTTCCCCTTTATTTTCATACAAGAGAGACCCCGAGACTTGAGAGTGGAGACAGGGAAAAATATTTTGTGGCATTTAAGTTTGAGAAATTGTAAAACGTTAAATTATTTGGCTAATATTAGCATTCTCTCTCTCTCTCTCATAAAAATCATAGGTTGGTGATTTTATAATAATTTTGTCAAAGAGTTGAACCATTTTGCGTTGAACTTTTCTCTCTGAATAAAAGAGAGAGAGAGTCACATTAACTAAGATAATGTAGAATATGAGGTAATTAATAATTTTCGGGAGAGCTTTTTGAACTTTCTATAACTATCAGAGTAATGTAAAGAGAGGCATGTTATATATCATGCATCACCTGGTTTCATAGTCACTAAATTAAGAATGTCTGATTTACCTTTCCCCAATCCTTGCAAATAGACCCCCAAATTATTTTCTCCTTTCACTCCATACAACTTTACGTACATCGTATGTACACCCATTTGACAACCAAACTTTTCCCAATTATTGATTTGTGACTTTCCTACTCTTCCACATGTACCATTTATTTTAAATCTACCTTCCCGTACATGTCCACACACATTCCCTCACATGCTTATAACTCTCTATAGAGAGAGAGAAAGTCCAATGATATTAAATGGAGGGGTACGAGGAGGAGGGGGGAGCAATTGACGTTGAACTTTAGGTCGTGATATAATCAGCATGTGAGGAGGAGGAGGAGAAGCTAGACTGAATAATTCATCTTAATCATAAGCACGTTTATTAAATTAATACCTTCATTAGTTCTTAATTGATCGCTCGTAATTGAGTTCTTAATTCAAAAACTCGACCAATTCAACGCACAAAATATTTTATATATAGAAAATACTCAAAGAGACAAACCCGAGACGGAAATAAAGCTAAAGAGAGCCAGAGAGAGAAAGGCAAGAAAATTAGCCAAAGTTTATTTATGCATTTATCTCAAAAACGACATTTACGTGTACATTATGAACACACTTATTAACTTGTGGTATATCTTACATATACATTTTATATATTCCTTGATAGAAAATATGAGTGAAACCTCCTCTCTCTCTCATGGAATGGAATAGAACCAGTGAAAATTGTGTGTATTTTACAGCCTGCACTTGACTCTATACAAAGTCTTAAAAGGCAAGTAGAGAACCTTTGACAAGTTGTTCATATTTCTCATAGCCTTACACAGAGAGAGGGAGAGAGACTGGCAAGTAGCAATCAGAAATGTCAATAGTCACTGTAAAGATCCGTATTTACTTATTTACATAACCAAGTCGTGTCAAATTATCCCGTTTCCTCTCCCTGTTCTCCTCTTCTCTGTTAATTTGAGGAGGGCGTGTGATGCGGCACACAATCTCCATCGTCTTTTATTAATATGAGGGCTAAATATAGGTAAAATTGTGCACAAAAATTGCTCATTTTTTTAAGTAATTTTCATTCCCCTCCTTCAAAATTTTCTCTTCTTCATATCCAATTTCCAATTCCATTCCACATAAAGGTAAACTTAACTAGTTCACTAGTTATGGGGGTGTGTGTCTCATTGAATTGGTGGGATATTATTAGACCAATGTTGAAGAATTTTAGATCAATATATGGCCAAATGTTGAAAGTTGAAGTGAAAGACTTTTATTGAGCCATCATAGTTAAAACTCTTCACTTTCAACGTACGTCTACATAGTGTACCTTATTATGTACATGTATGTTGGAGTTGGAATAGTGAAATGATTGGCGACGACTTAATTTTTCATTGTGCCAAGTCAAACGACAGTCTTAATAAGGCGTCTTTAGTTTAGTTGTCTCGGCGCCGTCATACATTTTCTACTAACACGATGAAATTCACTTTACAAAAAATTGACTCAATGTCTTGTCTCTCTCTCTCTCTACAATAAAAGAAGCTTGTACATTTTTTATGTAAAAAATATTTCTTTTTTTTCATGTAAATTTCTAAGGGAATATATATGTACGCACAATGTATTATTATTACGAAAGAAAAACCTCACAGAAAACTTGAGACATGTAATTTACCTAATTCTTATTTGCTTACTTTTACACAGTAAAACTTCTTTTCATACATTTTTGTAAAAGAATTTTATCCACGTAATTTGCATTTATCTAAGTAATTGACTATATATATATAAAAATATATATGTTACTTACATGGCTTCCTTTTTTTATGTGAAGCTATTCAATTTAATTTTGTGTGTGTGTGTGTGCTTCCAAAAAAAAATACTTTTTTTGTGTGTGCTTATTTCTCCACACACCTTTTATTCTCTTTTAATCTATACTTATCTCGTTTAATTCTTTTTTGTCCTAAAAAAAACTTTTTATTTTTTTATGTGAGTACTTGCAAATTCAATCCAATTTTCCGTTTAATTTTTTTTTATTAAATATTTTATATCTATTTATATGGTTCTGTACATGTATAGTCATCATTTCAGTTCATTTTTCGAAAATAAATTTTTAAATGACGATAAAGACAAAGAATAAAGAAATTATTTCAAAAAAATGGATAAATCTCAAATTGAAGAATTTGGGCTATCAAGTTTTCTTTGGAGGGAGAGAGAGAGAGGGAAAAATAAAATGGTAAAATATTTCCTGTCCCAAGAAAAAACGACAAGACATAGAAAAATGGAGTTGGAGAGATAAAGTATAGGAAATGGTAAAATCTTTATGGAATGATTTTATTTTTTCTCTTGTTTTTGCTCAACTTAAGAGAGAGAGAGAGAGAAAGAGAAAAATGAAATATGGATCAATAAGTACAAAGCAATATTAAGTATTTATGTTAGTCATGCCACATGTGTATTAAAAAGTAATTTTCCATGTTTTTTTTCCTTGCAACTAAACAACTTGTTATATATTGCACAATTTATTATTATTATTATTTTCATCTCGGATTTTGGTCGACTGCTAGTGCTACGATTATTTTCCCTTGTACAGGAGGTACACAAAAATTTACCTGTGTTTTTTTGCATATATTTTATACAAAGACATTAAACTCTAATTTTCTCAATTTGAGGCTCTTTTTTAAATTGTTCTAACTCTAACTCTAAATAAATGCTTCTCATTTTACCTCTGTAAAAATGTTCCTTTTTAACTACCACGTATGGCCATGTAAAAAGGGCAAAGACATTGACAGAGTGAGACAAAAAAAAGACAAAACTTTTTTTTTGTCTCTCTCTCTCGTACACTTTTTTTGGTTGTAAAAGCAAGGTGAGAAATGGTTCCTCGTATAATTAGTGTTATCGCAAAGATTTTCATGAATTGCGGTTTTCTTTTTGCGGTTAAAAAATCTACATGTTACATCTCTCTCTCTCTTACATGGGGGGAGAAGATGAGGATGAGGAAGAGGAAGAAGAGTTTTATTCAAACCAATGGAATGTGGGCACGAAAATTACACGGTATGAACACACAAGAGTTTAAAACTTTGGAGACATTAGACATTATAACAATACATATCACAAGGGAATCATAATGTTTCTCTTTTTTTTTCCTTCCATAATGTCAAATGTATCTTGTACCTATACTTATAACTATTGTATAGCATAGTTAAAAAAGTTATATAAAAATATTTAATTTTTTTTTGACTAAAACATTCATCTTCATCTACTCCTTGTAACTTGTATGTGTGTGTGATATAAAAAAAGTGCATCTAAAATCCAGGGAGTAATGTCCCTTGACTATATACTCGTACATATGTACATACATGGTTTAGGTAACGGTGTCCCTGATAATAATGTCATCATCCTTACTTTACATTTAATATCTTTTCATTTTGTTCTATCACACACACAAATTATCTTCATGTGCAAGTCACTATCTTTACTATTTACTGTCTTAACTTTTATTTTTATTTTTACGAAATTCGCCAACATTTTTGTATATAAACTCACGTCATGTACATATCTGTGAGTAATCTGTACACAAGTTTCTTTTGATTCTCATTAATTTGACAATTTGACTTAATTTTAATTTTATGTTCATATTAAAAGTCAATAATCTTATCTTCATTTTCTTCATTAATGGACGCTTTTGTACAGTAAATTACTTAAATGTAGTCCATCAATCAGATCAATACGATTTTGATATTCTCAAGTTTTTTTTTGCCGCAAATACGTAAAAATCCCAGAATAGATATACTTATCCCCTCAACTTTTTTTTCAATGGAAGATTCAACTCTTGAGAAAAATAAGAATTGTTTGAAAATAAAAAGAAAGTAAAACTAGAACTAAAAAGTAGAGAAATTAAAAGTTTTTTTGTACAATTAAAATTATAGAAAGGTGTGTAAAAAAAGTATTGGGGGAGATTTGTGCAAAAAAATAATTATAGAATGATTATAGAATCACACACAAGTAAAAGATAGTCTCCCCCTTCTCATTTCCTAAATCACAAATATAAAAGGGATAAGAATATGTATATATATATATATATATATTATCGATTTAAAATGTTTCAAGTAGGGGAATTTTTTTTTTGTTAAAAGTAGAGCAAACTATCAAGTTCCTTAGTCCTCCTTGTGCTCCTTCTTCACACATATCTCCAAAGAATAAATGAGCAAATTGCTAAAAGTTCCGTGAGATTGTTTTAGGGCATCGTGAGGACCCTCCAGGGCTTGTAATAACTGAGGCTATGTAATCTTTGCTATGTACTTGAAAAACTCTACGACTTTTTATGTATGCACGTGGACTCTCTCAACTTTATAAGAAGGCAGGAGAGGGAGAGGAGGAGGGGGAACGGAAGGCGTTTTTTTGAATATGTAACTTAAAGAACTAAAGAAGACTTGAGAAAAATGGAAGACTTAAAAACTCACACTTTTTTTTATTCATCTTCTTTCTCCCTCAATTTTATAACAAAAATACAGATAGCACCTTTCGGACTCTTGTGCTTCCAAATCCTTTCTTGTGACTACGTGCTGAGGTGCTGGGGTTTGTGCCTGTGGAGAATACAATTTTTGTACTACAAATATGCCACCCTCAGAGTGTTTTTTTTGGGAAGACTTGGGTGCTCTTTAGTTGATACTACAAAAAATGGTCAACCCTCAACCTAAACATAACCACCATTGCACACACACACAATCATATAAATTACATTAGATTATGTTGGTTGTGAAACTTTAATATTACGTAACTATTATAAAGAGAGAGGGAGAGGAGGAGGAGGAAGGGAGGCAAATGTTAATGGCTAAATGACCATGTACTAAGAACTTGGCACTTGGATCCAATGCTTTGCATACTAAATAACAAACATGATGAGAGAGCATATGGTGGAAATTTTAATAGCACTCCACTTGAATCTTGAGAGAGAGACAAGATATACAATTTTTTTATATATTTTTTCTTGTATATGTAAACTATAAACATAATACTCACCCGCAGTTTTTGTTCTGTTTTTGAAAACAACAAAATTTTCTACCCCCTTTTTTTGCATTTAACCATACAACGATTACAAACCATACACACAAAAAACGAAAGGGAGAAGAAATCACTTTTGAAGGAGTCAACTGGGCACGGGAAATGAAACAAAGTTTGTTTTTTTTGTTCCATGCCATTTCATCATAAATAATGCAGTTGTTGGTTTTATCATGGTGGGTTTTCTATATTAAAAATATAGGCTGTGCTCTGACTCTCCTGTGTACATGGGTTCTATTCTTATTATGTACAACATGCAAATGTGAAGGGAAGGCTAATGGGAACTCAAGCTCAATCTTACTCTTTTTTTTCCTTGTTGGTTCAAGTTCCTCCAGCTTTTTTTTTCTAGAATATATTTTTTCGGATATCCCCAAATGTGCCTTTTTTACGAGACGCCATGCTGGTCCAATAAGAAATCTCTCTCTCTCTTTCTTTTTTTTCTTCAAACCATTTTTTTACTGGTACGATAATCTTTCTCTTGTGCCTCTGTCTCTATGCTTATACGCTCCAACACCAAGATCCAACTTTTTATTTTCTCAAGATTCAAAGCCTTGAAGGGTTTGAAGGGTGAAATTTTTGGAAATAGAAAAAAGAATATTATATTATAAATCTTATGACAAGTCTTGAGGAACACACACACACATGTGCGTAAGTGTAAGCCTACGCGTACACGTACAGTCTTACGTTTTAGTTTTCATATGAGTCGGAGGAGGAAGAAACCTGAGATTTATAAAATGAATGATGAAAAAAAATCAAAGTCAATACTTTAGGCTAAAAGTAGGTTGAAATTAAATTTAGAGCTGATTTTTTAAAATATATATTAAATTACTTTACTATAAATTTTACCTCTGTCTCTTTTTTCAATTAAATATTTTTTTTGTTACAAAAAAATCTAAGAAAAAAAATCCGTCAATTTAGTTTTGAGTATGATTCAAAAAATTGGAAAGTTTTTTAATATTTTCGTTTCCACTTTGCCTAATGTACATATACATAATTGACAGAATTAGGTAACTGCGTATGTTTTTTTACATATTAAAAAAATTTAACTGTGGTCTTGTCCTAAAGCCTCACAAAAAAATTGGAGGTTATTTTTTGTGCTGTTAGAATGAATGAATAAAACTGATACCTGTATAAGTTACATAATAAAATTTGAGGGGGAGATAATAGTTTAATCTGATGAAGCTGATCTGCCTTAAATAAATTTGTCTACCTGTAAAGATCATGCATAACCATTTTTCCTGGAGAGGAAAGATAAATGAGATTTTTTTGTTGACTTTGTTTAGATTTTAACGACAAGAAAAGGTTTTTGGTGTGTATACAGATAAATCGGGAGCGTAGCAAAAAAATAAAATAAAATGCGGCGTCTTTGTTCTTCATCCATCTTGCTGTCATACGAGTCTCCGTCTCTTTTTGAGATAGAAGCCGATACAAATAAAACAAGGTTCTCTTCATTGACTCCCGGCAGATAGTTTTAAAGTTTTGAAAACATTTTTTCCCATTTACATGTTATACCTCCATTCATGGGCAAGATTGACTACTGCCTCTCTCTCCTTGTACATAGTGTGTAAGTGTGTATGTAACAGTTTAGTGTATATTTTCTTATTTTATACACAAAATTTCCCCCCTCAGTCTCTTGACACAGAGTACACATTCAAGGGGCGGGTCCTTGCTTCCGAATTTACCGAAAAAAGTGTCCAAAATAAAGTCCATACAAAAGTATGGGAGGCTATATGTATGTAGGTAGTACAGTTTGAATAGGGAAGAAAATTTTTACATGAAAAAAAGGGAAAGAGGGGAAAAAATGAAGGAAAAGTGACCCAGAGGGAAGGAATGAGGATTTACTATAATATTATTACACATTGAGAGCAAAAGGAGGAAGACACGAGTGCCAAGTGGACTGATGATGGTCCAGATCATGAGAGAGAGAGGATGTTGAAAACGAGAAACAGGAGTGGTCGTATGGTATCTCTAGTAGTTTTCCCAATTTCTTGAGGCGACTTTTCTGGACTTTTGGTCTGTATTTGAAATTCCCTAGTCGTAAATAAATTACATAAATGCTAAATAAAATGTACGTTTCATAGGCTACTCTCAGGCTCTTGTAATGAATTGAAATGGCTGTATATATCTATGGCACCATTGGGTATTACCCTACCAAATCTTTGTACAAGACAGAGAGAGAGAGAGAGAGAGAGGAAAGTGGAAGCCTTGAGCAATTTAAAAGTATTACAATCTAGACTCATATTCAAGGAACCATTTTTTGGTCTCTCTCTGTCTGTAATATTTGAGATGAGGATGACGACGATGGTCCATCCTCCCATGTCATGTCATCCAGTTTTCTTGTGGATGTGTAAGTAATCAGTGAAAATGTTCTTCACCTGTCTTCCAACATCTTGTACACTGTCTTGTATATATTTATATATACTAAAACCTTCCCTATTCAGTATAGAGAAAGGGAGAGTAGAAAGAAATGATGAAAAAATCAAGTAAAGTTTTTTGAACGAGTTGGAAAAAAAGATGCAGATTTTTCAGTAGCTAACTAACGGGTGCAACCTCTGCTACTGTTAATATGTAAAATTCTAAATGAACTTTATATAAACTCCAATCTACTCTCTACTCCTATATAGTAAAATATATACAAGAGAGAGACAAGTTCTAATCTTGAATGTAATTCCAAGTCTACCTCTACATGTACACGTACATCTACATACTTCACGAAAAATATTCCCTTATGGGTATTATTGCGTAATTGCGTATCTTTTCATTAAAAACTGCTACACTATTTATTATATATTTTTCTTATAAAGAGAGAGAGAGAGAGAGTGAAGATTTGATTCTCAAATGAAAAAAATGGGCTAGTACTCATACCACTACACAGGTATATATATATATATAAATATATACGAAATAGAGGCAAGTGGTGCTAACTGCTGAAGGAGGTAAACGAAGGATGCATACGAAAAATGTAATTGTTATCTTGATCTTGAGTTGATTTGACTACCTGCCTTGAAATTTTATGATTCCTGGTGGTGGTTTTCACTAAAATATGACCAACTCAGCATAACAAGCCTCAATGTCTTGTCTCTCTCTCTCCCTCTTGAGCTAAATTGGTCTTAACAAGCCTGTAGGGAATAAACACTTGGAGTATGTAGTAGTACCTCTATCCCTACATATTCATCCCCCTTGTTTTCTTGTGGATTCATCTCTTCAGTCTTATTTTGATGCCTGCCATGGTAGCTTGTAGTCTGTACACATACAGTCAACTTCAACACTTGTACATGATCACAATGTGGTTTTTTTATTGTACATATATATATTGTGTAATATATTCCACTTGTAATATTTCAACTCATTCTCTCTCCCTCTCTCTTCCTTGGCTTTGGTAAATGTAAATATACAACACCCTCCAGATAAATACCGGGCAGATTCAGATTGGCTAAGACAAACTCAGGCATGTTATGTGTATTGTGTGTGTGTATGTCATATGTGGCGCATTACGCGATGATTTAAGACCCATTGGATTTTTGTTGGGTCTTTGGTGTACACAGATTCACATTCAATCTTCTCTCCTCCCTCCTCATCTTGGTTGATTACACCTGGCGGCCCGTGAAAACAAGAGCGTTGGTTTCTCCCTTCTTGTTTTTTTTCTTTCTTGTGTAGTCAAACCGTCCGTCCATCAAGTCAAGTAAACTGTGTATCTGCCATGTTGGTTTGAAGAGAGAGAGAGATTGGTGGCAAAAAATATGTAAAAATTGTGGCCCATCTTCGATCATTTTATAGCTCATCTCCATATACCCTTCATGTCTCATCTCTACAACTCTTCACGGGGAAAAAAACTCTAGCCACAGTAGACAACAACAACAATGAACAATTTTTTGAGTCTCTCTCTCTCTCTCTCTCTCTTTTTCTATATAGAAAAATACAATAGGGAGTCATCAGCTTAATATGAGAAAACTTTTTGGGCTTATTGTTTTACAATACTTTTTTGTACTAGAATATGTATTATATTGTTTAGATAAATTCTTTAGATTTTTTTTGTGGTTAAAGATATTAAAGGTATTAAAGAGTCAAAATAATGAGAATTAAAATCAAACAAGAAATTCATTCATCCCTTATTAAATTTAATTTCTCCTCCATGATTTTTTTCATATAATTTTTGAATTAATATTTGCTCCTGTTCATCTACATTTTATGTTTTTATAAATTTATGTACTAAAACTTTAGTTTAGGTTTACATAAAGGATAAAAAAAATAAAGTTTTTTTAAAGGGAAGAGAGCAACTTTTTTTTATGTATAAAAAATGGGGGGACATTTACGTATGAAATTTATGTAATCTTGTGTATAAGGATTTTATCTATAAACACGTGCCTCACTACGTAAATATTTGATCTCTGTCTTTTTCTTCTTCTTGCATTTACGTATGCTAAGTATACACAAAGATCCTCTCTCTCTCTCTTTTATTTCTTACCAATTTTGTCCATAGACTTTTAAACTGGTACATGTTTTCCTTAAGGACTTGAGTTTTTCTTGTCATTTCATGAAAAATAAAAAATTGTTCAAGTACAAGACGACAAAGGAATGTCAGAAATGCCACCCACTTTTTCTTCCTTGAAGCTAAGAAATTGACGCCAATTCTTAAAGTTATAAACTATCCAAGGTATTCTAAAATTTAATCTCTTTTTTTTGCTCTCTCTCTCTTTCTTTTTGTCTCTGGTCAAAAAAAACGAAGTTAAAATGACACAAAAATACTTTTCCCTCTTTTTAATGGATTTTTTTGTTTCGTCTGTGGTTTGTTCAAAAACAAATTCTCCTATTAAAAAGGGCGGCTGTCCTGTTGTTTAATAGTTGGAAAAATACAAGTTTAAATGTGACAAGGTACAGATAAATGGTAGAGATGAAACTAAAAATGGTTTACTTTTTTCATCTCTTTTTACACATGTACCACTACAGTACTTACATGAAAACATGCTTGTTTTTTTTACTTAAAAAATTGTTGACTGTCTAGAAAAAAAAAAGTTTATCAAAGTAAAATCAAACTCGATTCTCTCTTACAATTTACATTCGTCAGACTTCCATTTCTGGGATATGATGTTACGTACACGTATGTTATGTAATATAAAGGATAAGAGTAGAATGTAATAGAGTTGCTTCATCTTGTCTTGTTTTAAGTGGGAGATACAGATACACGTACACAGAGAGAGAGAGGAGTTGTACTTTTATATAAATGATGGATATTTAGATTATCTAATTTTACATTTATATTGTGTACTAGAACTATTTAATGTTTTTTCTTGACTTAATGGCACTTGAAAATCTTTTCTCTCTTTTTCTAATGTCCTCTCTCTCTCTCATAAAGTCCCCTCCTCGATTGAATCTGCCAAAATGATTCTCTCTCTCTTTTGTTCTAACTACAAATGCAGTGATAGGAATAATATTCTAACTGCATTTTCAATTCTTGATTATGCAGGAAAACTTATAAATTTGAGTCTATTTTGGACAAGCCAAGAAGGACTTGGGTCTAATTTGGAATACATGGCACGAATTTTGAGGGGGGAGAAAAATAAAATGTTGAGATTGTGGTAGGAATGAATATTATCCACATTTGAAAATCATTGTTTTAATCCCACGAGTCAAACTCTTATGACTTGTGAGTGCATTTTCTTAATATAAAATTCTACACTCAAATTGGTTTGAAGGGGAAGGTTAATATATTGAGATATGAGGAGAGTGGTAGCTTATGTTTTATTGTATCTTTTCCCTCTTAAATACATTATTTTTCGTTTAACCAAGGAGAGAGAGAGAGAGAGGGGTGAAAATTTGGTTAATTAGTGCATCACAAATTTAAATTTATAGAAGGGTCTTTAAAACTGTCAAAATTTATATTTCTCTCCCTCTCTCTCTCTTTGAATATGGAAATAAAATGGAAATTTTTGGAATATTTAATACTCACAATTCAAAATATTTTTTGACACTAATATTTCCTTCTTTTGTTGCAAGTCCTGAAGAAAATTCATTTTTTCTTGTAGTTGTATTGTAATTTAAACAAGAATTCAGATTGGAATTGCAATTGTACGATTGCACTTGTTGTTGTACCAAGTTTTTTTTCATAAAAAAAAAAGTTGCACCACAACACGACACTACTAACACCATGTGAGCATTATAAAAAGGAGGAAGAAGAGAGAGAGAGAAGATTTGGGTAAAATCACGACAGGCTGTAAATCTGGCGTATGTCATCTTCACATTATTCTTTGCTATTAAAATCCAAAATCCTCATTCTCCAACACGATCTGCCTTCCTTCTCTCTCTCTAAACATTTTTATTTTGGTGTCCATTTTCTTGTACAGAAAGAAGCCAACAGTACAAAAATTGGCTCCTATTTTTTCTGGTGGATCTGCATACTTCAACTTGATTCATGATAAACTAGAGATTATACTTTTTTTGGATAAAGTGTTGAGCATATACACATATACACAAGTATGTGTGTATATATCTTTTGATAAATATTATTATAAAATGTTACAAAGTAAAAAAAATAGTAGAAACGGTTAAAAGTTAAAAAATATTATAAAAAAGGAGCGCTAAATGTTTCTCAAACTTTTTTCCCCCCTCTTGTTTTTCCCCCTCTTGACAATCGTGGTAGAGTAAAAAATGCATAAGATTTGGTTGTGATATGGATGAAAAGGTGGTGATGAAAGACTCGAAAAATCGTGAAAACGTGAGACCTACGGATACACTCGTCATACAGATACATTAGCTAGTTGGTTGGTTACATTATAACCCAAAAAAAGGTAAAGAATTTATTGTGTGGTTTTTTATGAGTTTGATTTTGACCTACAGTTCTCTCTCTCCTTGTTGTTGGCATATATATAATAAATATGTACATTCTATGGTCAAGATAGAGAGACTAAGGAAGTTAGTATAAGTTGTTAAGTTTTAAATAACTTTAAGTTTTTCGTGTCTCGTGACGTCAACAAATTACACTTGAAAAAAAAATTGACTTGAGTGTTATGTATTTTACAATCCACAATTCAAGAAATGAAATAAGGAATTTGACTTTGAAGGGCTGCAAAGAAATATTTACAAGCAGTTAAAATTTGTGTATAAAGTTAAAATTATATTTTTTAACTATACAAAAATGTTATCTTTATTGTACAATCTATAAATTTTTAGACTTATCTTTTATCATAATAAAAAATAATAGCTCTGCATTATTTTTCTACGCACTAGCATTTTCACATGACAAAACTAAAGTAAAATAAATGTACAGATAGGTAAAGGTGGTAGGTGGTATGCCAAAAATTAATTTTAGACTTGTAGGGGCATAACGCGTTAATTGTTTTGGAACAATCATTTGTAATTTTATAATCTCAGCCATGTTTTTTTTACCTTTTACCTTGTCAAGTTAATAGTTAGTGAAAAAAAATAATTGAATTAATATTTATTTTTACGCCCTCCTTGTTTTTTTTAACTATCAGTCATAATTGGTCTGGAGAAGCTTGACAATTATTAATAACTTGGAGAAAAAAAAAATAATTAAAATAAAGCAAGCCAAAAATACTCTAGAGACTTTTTTTTAATTGCCTTCTAGTTTGAAGGTATGACCATGCACTAAATTTTAAATAGACTCGTGGTGTCCATAAAGGGTGTTTATGGTTTGGAATTAAATTGGGCACATGGGATGGATTCAAATTCTTTGTCATTAAATTAAAATTGTCTCTACTATCACAAATTAATCAGAAACCAGCTTAGCTTTGAGTAAATTAAAATTGACCAGGGAGTTAAATATTAAATCACACATGTTAAATAACATGCTTACACATGTTAAAGTAATTACTCTAATTTTTATTCAATGACTAATTAACCAGAAATTTTTTTTGTTCACCAATTTGATTACACAACAAGAAAAAAAAAGAGATTTAATCTACATAGACAAATACCACATACAAATATTTGTATACAGATACAGCAGAGAATAAAGTAAAGCTTTTGTAAATAAACTGGGGAGCGGACTAAATTCTAAAAGAACTTTTCAGACAGAGAGAGAGAGAGAGAGAGAGTACACACACAAACTAATAAGGGGGTTGGTGCATTTAATACCATTTACGATTCACTTGGCAATAATCATTGAATCATACCGTAATTGGAATGATTGTAAAATTCTCTCGTAATTATTTTTCGGGAGTGTCATCATATAAAAAAAAGTGTACACACACAAAAAAAAGAGACAAAAAACTAATAGAAAAAAAATCTTTGTTGTTATTGTTTCGCTCCCAAGATCAACTTGGCAGAGAGAAAAGTTCAGCTTCAAAAAAATATTATCCAGCTTTTCCTTTCTCGTTACATTACACTACGCATCATGTAGGCAAAAAGAAGAGGAGGAGGAGGAGGGGGGGACTCATCCGAAATTCCAGAACGTCCCAGACTTGCAATGAGTCCATGGTTCGTTAAACTTTTCGCATAGTCCAAGAAGATGATGATGCCCAAAATTACAGTAAAGCTTCGGGGAAGAAGTCAGGCAGAAAAAGACTAGACTGTACATTGTACAAACCATGTTCCATGGACAATGTATATGTATATTAAATGGAACAACTCGACTATTTCAAAATTGATTACATTCTTTTGATCATTTTTCACCGAATTTATCTCTCACAAAAAAACATCCAATACCTTTCAAACATTTTACAAAAAAGGGTCAAAATTATTATTTCAAACAAATTAATTTTAATAACAATTTTTATATTGGAACACACACTCAAAAAAAATTTCATCATGAGTATTTTTTTGCACAAGATGAATCTCCAGGAGATTTTGTAGGAAAAAAAGGAGGAAGAGACGAGAAAAAAACCATTTGTCACCCCTTTGATGTAAACTATGTGGAGGAGGAGAAGATGGTTGGACAAAAGTATTTGATTACGGAGCATCAAGTTGATGAAGAGAAACCAAGAGAGATCCGCATGAACGATTTAGTTCACAATAATTGACGAGGGCACGTAGCTAACTGGCTAGGAAATAATAGGGAAAAACTCAAAGTTCAAGTCATACATAAAGTTCAATGTATTTCCATCCTCCCTGTACGTCCCTCTAACTCACCCATGGACCATGTGCATGGAATGGAGACAAGAGACTTTTTAAGTTGGAAAATTGTAGAGCATTTTATATATAACATTATAATATACATATATATATATATATCTCAGATTGAGAGAATCGTAAACTAAAGGCTAGCCCTGTAATGAGATTCTTTTGCATTCTCTAGTGGAAAAGTGTACGAGCTCTTGAAAATTTTAATCGAACCACAAATATTTCCATCACATAAGTGTCTCAAAAGCCACATCATTCACAAGAAAAGAGATTGCTGGTCGTGCAAAAGGATAGAGCTCTTCAATTCTTCCCCCCCTCAAGTTAAACTTGGACAAGGAGGAAGAGGAAGATGAGAGAGACAGTTTGGGGTGGTGCAATTTATATATAAAATAGACAACTTACGACAGAGAGAGAGAGAGACTTACGATTGCCCTCTCTTTTATTAAAGTCTCTTTCCAACTATTTAGCTTACATAATGCTATTCCTATAGTGCAAAAAAAACTTAAAGTAAGGCAATTACGCTCCCGATTACCCTTTGACGATGTTTTTTTACTCGCATCTTGAAAATCTAACAAAATACCAAGTTTGTGGTCAAAACAAACTCTTAAACTTTGAATTTATAACATGGATTTTTACATATACTTTACTTTTTATTATATGTAGTGTGTAGTATATCTCTATTTGTAACAAATCTTATACAAATTTCATGGAAACTTCAAGTTTCAATATTAAAAGTGACTTTGAGATCCTTCCCCCCTCCCCTCCTTCTCGTCATCTTTCCACCTCTCAAGAAACAGAAAAATAAGTGTTGGAAAAAAGAATAAAAGAAACAGAAAAAAAAATTTCATTTTTCTCCAAATAGAAAACTATACATCATTCATACATAGAAATTTTTCATTGATGTCTTGTCTTGTTGTTTGATGAATGACTTGTATTGAAGAGGGAAAATGGAGATGGTGTTTGAGAAGAGAGAGGGAAAAAAAAGATTTGTAAATTTCATTTTGGTTAATAGGATAATGTCAATGGTTAAGAAAAACGCTTGAAAATTTTCTTTGGCTGTCGAAAGCACAAGTCTCTCTATCAACATGTTTGTCTTTCCAGTCCGATTTAAACTTTTGGGGGAATTTTTCCTCAATTGCACAGCTCCCAGGTTTTTTTTTTTTGTAGAGCGTCTGTGAGAGACGCACAGGTTGATTGATTTGAGGTGTTTACTCAGAACAAGACAAGGTGAAGGAGATCTTCACTTGTGAGTCACCACTCGACAATGAGGGAGAGAGAGAAAATGGGAAAAAAATGGCGGGGAGGGGAAGAAATGTGGATGGAATGTACATATTAAAAGAGGAATTTTGGGAGTTGAGTGAATAGCCCAAGTCGTTTTTGCGGCTGAATTCAGTAGACAATGAAAGACAGTATGCTTCCTCCAAGTCACAAGTACCACGCCAAACCAATACATTACACATCTCAGTCTCTTCTACAGTACATCCCAGTTGCCAGTCTCTTCCTCCTCCTTTTTTTTTATTCTCATCTCTCTCTCTCTCTATGGACATGAACTGGGGAAGAGACGTGTGAGTTTGAGTGAGACAGATGGAATGCTCCCGAATTCAACGAAGAGTGGATGCCCAGGTCAAGATCTAATTTAATCGATACCTTTCCCGATAGACTTACCGTTTGGCCCTTACCGCCCTCGTATTATTTGTCACTTAATCAATATAAGTCATTCCCCAACAAATTAACTAAAACTCTCTCTCTCGCTCCCTCGTTTTTATCTTTTTCCCCCTCTTCTTCTCGTCTCAAATCTTCCCATTTGGAGAATTTAACATTATGGGGGAGATGGGGAATGGGGGTGTACAGACAGATAAACGACCAAATATTTCCACAATTAATAAACTTTACAAAGTCATTTGAGATTCGTTAAACTTTTCCTTGTTTTTCCTCAAAAAATGAACATTTTCCACTTTCTCTATTTTAATGACATGAAAATTCTCTACAGTAGAGAATTCTTCGTTATTAAATTACGATGAAATTTAAATACACAGAGAAAGAGAGAGATTATTTGTATCTCTATATAAAATTTTTGGATGGGAACCAAAATGAGAGAAAATTGCTGCTAATTTTTGTTATACAGAACATTTTATACTCTAAATATTATACCAGTAGTGATGCACGTCTTCTTTATTATAAGAAAGGAGGAGAAAAGGAGGAGGAGGGGAATTGAGAGGAAGTGTTCTCAATTTAGGAAAGATTACGTGAAAAATTTGAACCAAGAATCCTCTCTCTTCACTTGACTTGATGGTGTGTGGTTAAGGGGGTACATATAACAATTCTATTAAGGAAAAAAAGAAGAAGAAGGCGGACCGTGGGCAAGAGCGGACGGACCGAATGTCAAGGATGAGATGGAGAAGAGTGAATAAGACAGAGTGTTGGAGAAGGTATTCTCCAACCTGTCATATTCCTCAATGACGGATGACTCTCGTCTTTTTTTAGCTCATCCCTTCCTCTTTCCCCACTACAAAACAGAGAGAGAGACTCCTCACTTGGAGGACTGAGGCGAAGACATAATGTGAAAATCTGAAGAGTCCCTTTAGCTTTAGCTTTATCTCCTGTCGCCTCCTTTTCCTTAAAATCAATTTCCTTATGTCCACAACAACAGCCTATTATTCTATTGTACTCGCTTTTCTTGTGAACATAAAGAATTGCTCCATATCTAACTCTCTCCCCCCCCCCCTCTCTCTCTTTCCAAAATCCCCATGTGAACAAAAGAAAACTTAAACGGAACCCAGTGAGGACGATTGCACAAGAAGAAACAAGGCCAACAGAGCCCAGTGTTATATAGAGCGTGCACTCCTCCTTGTACTATTAATTTAAAGACAGTTTTATAGATATAAAAGGCCCCTTAAAATTTCGATAGATATCTCTCTACACTTTGTTCCATACTCCCTTCATTTGTCGTGGTGAGTTGGTGAGGCTTCACGGTGAGTTTTATATAAAAACAAACCGGGGGTGTTGGTGTACATTTACGTAGAGAGAGAGAGAGAGCGGGCTAACCAAAAAAGTATCATTCGTCAGTTTTCTCACCGCAGCAAATCTAATTTCTACAAGACTAATCTAAAATGAATTTATCCGTCGTTTCATTGTTAGCTTAGCTTGCAAGACAGTAATTTAGTAGCCAAGTTTTTTTTTCTCCCCTTCCTTCCCTTCCCTATCACCTCTTCCATTCTTTCTCAATTCTTCCACCGGGTTCTCTCTCTTCCCGGTTATAACCAATTAGTTGTTATATGGAAGACAAGGCCATGTGGATTCTGGTTGTAAGAGATATTGCCTTTTTTCCTATATCAAAAAAAAGCATGGCAAGTTACTAGACCAGGTTGTTGTAAGATGGAGGGCGGTTTCTTTCTTTTCTAGATAAAAAATGAGTGATGGGAAGCGAAAGGTCACACACACATAATAGATGTAGAACGCATAATATATAAAAATGCGTACGTACACATATCACCCATTACCCATTAGGAATTACACCGATAGTATCGGGTCGGTGTAAAAACTATTACCATTACGATTAACTTGACTCGGAAAGAGAGAGAGAGAGAGAAAAAAAAACAATAGACGTACAAAAAAAGGGGACACAGAGTCAACCGTTGAAGTACAGAAAAGACTTGGATACTATGATATAACATGTAAAAGAGAGAGAGAGAGAGAGAGAGAGCTACTGCTTTGAATTAAAGTTTTTGGTTTTTGGTTGTTTGGGTTTAAGGGAGAAAAAGAGAGAAGCCACACACACACACACACCTTTACAACAACACACAACACCTCATTTTATTGACAGCGGCAAAACATGTCTAGATCTTGATCAAAAAAATAATCCCCTCCTCTCTCTCTCTCTCTCTCTCTCTCTCTCCAGTATGGAAATAATGGTGTGAGAATGAGGATTGTATGATTTTATGGTCATTCTCTCTCTCCAGTAGGAAAAACACGGCAAGTTGAGACTAGGAATAGGAGGGGATATGCATTTTATACATGGGCCTTGATGGGGATGTTAGATGGGCACACACACACATATATATACTTAGACTACAGGTAAGTCTACATATTTCTTCATGATAAGCTATTACATTACTTATTTGCAGCACATTATTATCCTTTTCCTTGTAATCTCGTTCCAACATCCATCCATCTAATTCCCATTTAAATGCAGCTTAAAAAACTAGCTGTATTACCCCCACAATGGCAACGTCCACTACCCTTTTTTCGCCTTCCCCGCATCCACTTTTTTTCCTCTCTCTCTTACTGGGACTGGGGATTTATACTACAAGAGATGAAACATGGGAGATACATAATAAGAGAGAATTATGTAGGCAAGTTTCTAACAAATACATGGACAGTGCATGAGAGAGAGAAAAAAAAGAACGGGTTGTCAACAACCAAGCGGTTTTAATGGGAGTGTAAAGCATTTGGTGGAAAGTGTGAAGTCTATAATACACAATTTTTGGTGGCTCTCTCGTATAGACTAGTTTTTACCCCCCCCCCCCCTTATCTCTATTGATACAGGACTGAATCGGAGTATAGTAGGGTTAACCCCCCCCCCCTCTTTTTTTATTCTCTTTTACTATGGGTTTAGTAGCTCCTCTGGGCTCAAATTGGGTTATTCAGAGCTCATTGAATTGTCATTTAAAATTGAAATTGAAAAGTAGTTTCCTCCATGTTCTCTCTCTCTACTGTATGCTAATCCTTTTTTTTGAAACGTCCGTGCGGATAAATTTAAATTAAGGGTTGAGTACCGTCAATCGGTTGGTTCTTTAGTTTGAAATAAAAAAAAGGTTTTGTATTTAGTTATATATATATTAGACAAATTTTATCCTTGTACAAATTCAACTTAATACACATGTTGAGCCCTCATTCATCATTCCAAAGTGAATTGTAAGAGACAGTCAAGATAATTACATTTTTATTTTATTTGCAAACTATTTACCATTCAGCTTACAATTTTGTTCCTAGCACGCACACACACACAGAGGAGGAGTACACAAAAAAAAGTTTTGCCACCGAATTGGAAAAAATGCTAATCTACTCATAGAGATTTGGAGTAGAAGTAGAAAAAAAATTTGGAGACATGTTAAGTGAACTGAATATATTTTAAATTCATTTGTAAATACTGAGAGAGAGAGAGAGAGAGAGAGAGAGAAAAGGTTGTTAACAACCAAAGGACAACAATGAGTGGACCTTTATGTTGCTAATAAAATTCTCTCTCTTTATTTTTATTTATGAAAAGAAAAATCATCAAACAATACAATGTACATGCAACAATTGACTCGGAAAATATATGACACGCTCCCTGAACATTCACATTATTGACATTGACATTTTTGACTCATTCTATTATATCGTGTGTGTGTCTCTCTGAGAGAGAGGTTCTTGTTTGAAAATCATAAAAGGAACTGACGGCGGCGGTGAGTTTATTATAGCTTATTTTTGTACATAAAGATTTCTCCGTATGAAACTTGCGAGCCGTGCAGATTTTGTAATTCTTTTTTTTTCCTCTCTCTCTCTCTCTCTCTCTCTCTCTCAGATCTGTCACCACTTGGCCTTTGTACATGTAAACTGATAAGTTGAGTGTAGAGACTAGAGAGTGGTGGATGGTGGTGGTAGTAGGGGTAGCAAAAATACAAGACAACACAGGGAAGCAGGCTCCAGCTGTCAACTATAAGAGAGACAACGAACATGTGAACTCTCCTCTCTGTAAGAGAGAGAGAGAGAGAGAGGAGCAGCAGGAGCCAAAGAATCTGTCTCTGTATGTTTTGTCAAGAGGAAAAAATCCACCAGCATTATCCAGCTGCCATATTGCATTGAGAAATCGTTTTGTCACTCTTCAAATGCCTTGACTCCATGACATTCCCCAACAAATTTGAGTCTCTTTTTTTATAACCCCACAATGTAATTCTTTTATCCTCCTCTTTTTTATGGCAATTTTTTTTTTTTCTTGTCCCACTAGTAAATAGTAGTGTGTGTGGATATTATAATTTAGTATTAAAATAAATTTTCCGTGGTGAATTTTATTACTACAATTTATATTCCTCTCCAATGAATTTACACACACAAAAACCTGGTCAATGTGGAGTATCTGTAGAGTGTAGATAGACCGCAAATTTTTTTGGAGGGAATCATTTTTTCATATTAATTTTAAGATAAATTGCAAATAGTCTTGTAAATACCATTGTTTATAATATTTCTATTTACATTAGATCTTGGTTACCGTATGCTAACATATAGAAAATTATGACCACAAAAATTATGACCGGCTCACCTTTTTCCCTCTTAAAGTGTGTAGGCGGTTCAAGTAGTCAAGGTGAAAAATCCACATGAAAAAAAAGAGTGCAATAGTAATGCTGATTAAGGGTAGAAAAATTTATGACTGGAATGTGTTGTCAGTTTATAAAAAAAAGAGGGAGAAGATATAAAAGACTCGGGTCGAGCTTCAGAGAATGTAAATTTGTTTACATATGTTTGACAGCCTATAAATGTCACTTTCCTACTGACTCCTATTATGAACTATGGCAAAAAATTGTACTCTCACTGTACACACTGTACAGATAGGAGTACACGGGAGAAAAAAAATCTCCATCCTTCTCATCACCACATCATCATCCTGTTAGAGTCATAAAACAAGAAGAAAAAATAGAGTCTCTATCTTTGTATCCTCCTCTTGGCTTCTTTCTAGTCCGTGAGAAAATAGGACGAGTATGGATACCCCCTTCCCCTCCAGTTTTTTTGGTTCCAATTTCCTTTTACGGATTTATAAAAAAACACCTATGGATTTTCTCTATATAAAGTAGAGATATCTACTAGACTAGTACTATAAAAAATGTACCTATATCAAATTGTAATCATTTAATATGTTCCAAAAAAACTTTCCTTGTAAGAGTTACCTATGGCTATGGTGGCTATGGATAGATTTCCAATTTTCACTGACTTGTGATTGCATCAAATTCTTGTTAAAATTAAATCCTAAAAGTCGACTAGAAAAATTCTTGTGGTAGTCGTCCTGTTCCAGTAGTCTCGTGTTTCATACAAGAGAGAGAGAGAGAGAGAGAGAGTGGGGTCTTATGATAAGACTATACAGTAGAAGGATATTGAATTTCCAAGGATTATTTTAGAACTTTACATAATATAAACCATAGTACACTACACAAATGTATGTACATACAGAAATGTATATGGATGTAGGCAAGTGTATAAAATTCAGTGCGGTGTCTTGACATAAAGAAACTATAAAATTGATTTTATTTTCTATACAAAATAAAACAAGAGACCCAAGAGTGGAGAGGAGGGGGAAGAGACAGTGAGATTCATGTATATAAAAGAAGCTTAACTTGGGATAAAGTTTATTGCCTCATCGGTTACCTTCGACGCGTTAATTGACAGTGTTCTCTGATGTGTTGAACTACTGTGTCGTTTGTTAGTATTGATTTTCCATATATATATATATATATATATATATATATATTTATGTAGCTTCCTCCCTTTACCATTACATTCCAATTCCTTTTTTTTCTCTTGTGTTGAGAAAACTACTCATGTCAACTGTATCTGTAACATTCTAGAGAAGGAGAACACATTAAAAAATTTGGGTCTCTTTGTTCACATTCAAGAAAATAGAAATTGGCAACTTTTTTTCCTTCTTCTTTTTTCTACTCTTTCACTTTATAGCCAAGAAGCAAGAAAGTTGAGCATGGCTCAACTGCAGTAACATGTTACGATACATTTTCATTGAGTTGGAGGATACACAAAAGAGAGTGAAAAAATATATAGAAGAGGAAGAGGAAGGCAGATTAAGGCGTCTCTGGAAAGAGAGAGAGGACGGCGGCAGAGTAATGCGTAGAAGCAATAATGATGAGAATCAAATGAGGATAAAGCGGTTACATTGTCTCTGTCCTATATATGGCAAGTTGTATGTACTACAGATATATATACAGAAACGAAGAGTGTGTGGAATCGTGAATAAATCGACAAGCTCTATCTTCACTCTCCATACTTTTCCCCTATTTTTTTCTTCAACAACTTAAACTCTATAATATTATAGTGAGAGAGAGACGATTCATAAGAGAATCCGTTTCTTCCCAGTGAAATTCGCAATCCTTTTAGAATTACAAGTGTGTGTGTCTCTATGTAATTCCACTCTGTCTTTATACATTTACGCACAATTCTGTACACAGAGTGAATATGGGCTTAAAGAAAGTAGAGAACGTGCCGGTTTGGTTTGTATAAAAAAAACTGGAGGAATTGCTTACATTACCAGGATGATTTTTTTTCTCCAAATATCCCTACAGTTGGTTCTTCTTCTTAAACAAGTGATAAATTTGTAAAAGATTTAGTTACTTTTTCTTGTTCCTCCAGTTTATAAAGAAGGCCATCTTTTTTACTATATATCAGTATCTGTATCTGTAGTTGTTTTTATAAAAATAAATTTTATAGTATAAAATATTTCTAATAGGTATCCATTTAATATATATAAAATGTATCAAATGTATTTGTATCTGTAGACAAGTATAAATTTATATAGGCTCTCCACAACCAAAAACCAACTTCCATATTTAGCTTGAGAGAGAGAGAGAGATGGAAACGGATAGCTCTGAAATGCATCTCAAGAAATCTGGAGAATACACAAAATAAACGGCCAAGACATCCAAACCACTGGTTTGGATGGATGAGTACATAACCCCCGTTCAATTTTATACAGTCATAGAGGAGAGGGATAAAAAAAATATGTAGGGAATTGAAAGAGAGACTATAGAGAGAGAGAGAGAGAGAGAGTCGGATTGACACGGCGTCTGGGAAGAAAGGGAACCGAGCCATGCAAGTGCAATGAGCCAGGGAAAATGCTGTGGCAATATCTTAGCGACGCATCAATCTTAGAAATATCGACTCAGACATTGAGGAGAAATCTAGAGAGAGAAACGAGTTAGACTAACAAAAAATATATATTCTTCAACTCCATATACCATTTTCGATGTACAATGTACATATGGCCCAATGTCATTCCAAAATATTTTTTTTCTTCAACTCTTCTTGATGGAAAAGAGAAAAGTGCACGGCGATTTACCACAAAGGTAGAGAGGCAAAAGCACACAAGAGAGCCGCCGACGACGACGAAGAGAAGAGTGTGTGTGTGTTTTTATGATCAATGTCAAAGATCTTTTTTTGGGAAAAAACCATTTTAATCCCACGACTCTGTAGCCTATGCCCTGTACTCCTTAATCGCAGATGTGAGATTTGAGTATAAGAGAGAGTATATAGCCAATTTATACATATCGAAATATATTGAATGGAACAGAGAGAGAGAGAGAGAGAGAGAGGAAAAATTGTTGGATAACATTTGCAACAGAAGTCAAAGCAAGGGATCAGTTTTCTATAATAATAATAACCATAACTAAAAACTAACTTTATGCTGTTTAGCCTGTTTATTTAATTTGACCAGGAGCAGGAGGTCTAGATCAACTTTGTTGACGATGCACTACATTACCAGTGTAGTGTAGTGATTTTATAAATTTACGAACTACAACTGAGTTGAATATTTTAAAGAATAAATTTCTGCACATCTCCCCACACAAAATTTAATAGTGGAGTGCAGTTAACAAATTGCATTAATTTTAGTGACTAGTTAAAAAATGTGTATGAGTTAAAATTTTGACTTTATTCATTGTACACTTGATACATTTTGACTCTCTTCCCCGGTGAATTTATTATAATAATTAATTAATTGGACAAGGAATGAAAATTGTACTTGTACATAAGTACAAGCATACAGATACGCACTTGTGAAGAAGAAGAAGAAAGGCCATTGGTCATGTCGGCTATGTGTGTTGTGTTGGCAACTCAAAGGTTTTGCCACGAGTCATTTTTATTAGATGAAAAATGTTCATAGAGATAAACCATCCTCTGTATCGTAGTCAAGTATCAGTATTACGTTATTACGAAGAGAGAGAGAGAGAGAGAGAGTTGTACATGGTAGTTTATTATGTTGTATGTTTGGGAATTGTATAAAAATTGTAATCCTACACACAATAACAAGTCAAAACATGTAAGTTTGCTTGTTACTCAGTTCCTCATCTTCAATCTTCAGACTTTACCAGCGTAATGATAACTAGGGAGAGGATAGAAAGATGGGGAAAAAATGGGTTGCATGTGCTTGTGCTCCACTCTGTATCATCATCGTGGTCTCTAAGATAGAATATAACGAGCTGAAATGAATAAATGGAAATACATAGTACCTACTTGTCAAAAAAGAAGGGGGGGGGGGGGGGTTTTGGCTTCTTTTGCAGATCCTCTCGTAAAACTCTTTGACTGTCTCTTTCTCCTCTTTCTGTACATCCACTGTATTGTACAAGAAGGGAGAGTGACTGTGTATTCAGTGGCGGTTGTCTGTGTTAAAAAAACACCCAAGACCTTTTTTTCTACTTCACATATTTATTTATCTTAACAAACTCTGACAGGGATACTGGCAGGTTGCTTTTAACCTGTAAAAAAAAGTCGCAAAGAGAAAGAGTAAAGAGCAACAGTACAAAAGTATGGCAGTACACAGAGAGAGAAAGAGAGTCCTCGTAGCCGTATGTGTACCAAGTAGCGTGCAGCGGCTGTCGAAGTTTGGAGATTTTTTTAGAGGGTGTAGACTAGATTTTAGAGGAAGAAGAAGAGGAGGAAAAAAAGTCAAAAAGATGGAAAACTCAACAAGATAAAAATTTAGGAAACGAGACCTTGGGGATCTCATTCTCGGTTTGGTAGACCATTCATTAGAGAAGTAAAGTGGCTCACAAAAGTCCACGGTTACTTGTAATTTGACACAACTGCTACTTTTTTGACAAATTGGGAAAGAGCAAGGGAGATGAACGGACACGATTCCCCCCTCCCCCCTTTATTTTTTATATACCTTTTTTTCCATATTACATTATGTAAGAGAGAGACTCATCCCCCATACTTCATTCCTCAACTATCTCCAACTCACAGAGACACTGAGATAGTCTTAAGTATCTTCTTGTTTCCTTCGTTCTGTATCATTTTCATTTTTCTTTTCAAGTCAACGGGTAGCAAAAACAAGTTCGGACTATGGGTGACTCTGTACACGTATAGTGGAGGGAATCCATATTACAAAAGCATTGGTGTACCTAATATAAAATAAATATACAATTTTTTTTCTTTCTAAACAAGTACCGATAGACTTATAGGTTCAAAAGAGTATGTGTAGAAAGATGTATATTTTTCAAGAGTTGAAATTTTGATATGGACGAAAAAACTCTATAACTAACTTTTATTCTCTGTTGTGTATATAGAGCCAACAGTCTCCATACAGAAATGGAGACAATTTTGGGTAGACTTTTTTTTTGTCAAGAGAGTACAGTGTGCATCCGGCTGTGGCTAGATTGGGTAAAAAGAAACTGGACTTTCAACTTTGACTTTGACTGTCGAACCCTGTCTCTCTCTCTCTCTCTTTGAGTCTCCTCCAGTTTTTTTTTTTTTGAAGGCATGGAGGCTAACTATAGGGTCCATGTATGTATGACAGTATAAAGCGTCAAAAAATCGTAAAAAAAAGTTGTTACGACGCTTAATTACATCCAAAGTACACAATTTCTATTTTTTTTCATCCTCAACCCCTATGCTCGCTCGCACAATCCTATACTATATCTATTATGTGTGTATATGTACATATATGTATGTATGGCATCCATATTATTCTCTCAAAAAAAGTTCCTCATTATCCCCACACCACCCTTGTTTGTAATGGTAAGGACCATTGCCATTATGTACTGGAGATATACATATGGTTCGCTAATATTAAGAATTTAGTGTGGGTCTTCCTCCATTTTTTTTATATGGAAAAAAAGGGAAACACAAAGCGGAACAATCAAGTTGGTTCTTATTACCCAGCTAATGGGTGACATTTAACGCTATTTTTTTAATGTTCATATACATTGGATCACATTTATCTAATGAGCTATGTTTATTTTAACATTTGTTCCATCAACATTGGCATCGGCTTTTGGAAGGAAGAAGCAGCTGGAGAAAATAGAACACACAAAAAAAAGAATTTTTATTATAATTATATGGTATCATATCATATACACTTGTGTTGTACGTACATACAGAGAGATAAATAAAAACAAGAGTCGTTTTCGTTTTCTTCTTTACCTTTTTTAAAAAATACCAAATGCCATATTGTTCTCCCTCTCTCTCTCTCTCTATCCATATAATTTAAGTAGTTATGATATAGACGACTACAACTCTATCATTAATTTGACAACAAATAGTAAAAGGAAATTGAAAAATGGCATTAAGAATGGCCTGCCAGGTTTTTTTTGTTCATTTTTATTTGTTTTTTTTATTTGCTACAAATATGAGAGAGGGGGAAATACCCCGACTATTTTTTTTGACTGGACAAAAAAAATTGTATCTTGTTGGGGGTTTTTCAATGAGATTATAAAATGGAGAATTCCTATGGACCAGGAGGTCGAGAGGAGGGATAGGGCTAAAAAAATGAAGGAAAGGGTGTGAATAATCTTGTAAAACAATGGCCAAAGATCTCAAAGTATTGAAAAATTATTAAAAGTAACCAAAAGTAATACAGTGTGAAGAACTGAAGAATACTTTTTTTTTGTTCAAAAACTTGTTATTCTTTTTCAAAGCTACTGTATGTACATGTGACTTGTGAGTACGCACACACACAAGGATTTTGTATGGGAGCCTGTCTGTTGGAATAAAATAAAAGTTTTTTCTTTATTTTAAAAAAAAGTTGTTAGTTCCTTCCACCGTGTCTATACTTATGTATGTACTCCAGTCTCCAGTTAAATTCATTGGGAGAGCAAAGTGAGAAAGTGAGGGAGAGTGGTAGGCGTGATTTTTGTCCATATTTCCGCAGCTATTTATTCAACGGTCTGAATGAATTTACGAGTCCGACTTAACTATGATTCTTCTCGTGTACACTTTTATATATATTTTATTGTATACACGTACACACACACACACAACCTTGAATGCTTTTTTACGCACCCTGAGAGTTGAGAAAGCAAAACATTTTTTTTCTTATACTTTTTTAACCCATGATACGTCTAACTACTTTTAAAAAAATGCGTTCCATTAACAATTCTCTCTCTCTATGGCCAGGCCATGCTGGGGGTAATGGTAATTCAACATGTAGAATGAATGTTGATAAAATATTGAATAAATGTGACATTATGTAGAAACCGTGCTAGAGAGAGAGACTCAAATCTGGATTTACATCAAAGATTTATACCTTATTCTGATGGGTAGGACTGTATACTTATTTACAAAAATTGTAGATAAAGACCAAAAGGGTGAACCATCATAAATACCCATTCCTTCTTTCTCGCGACAAAAATTGTGGTGACAAATCATGCAAACGTGGACAGAGGCGATTTACGTTTTTTTCTTATTCTCCACGTCATTTCATTTCACTTCCGTACTTTTTTACTCTTTAACCCCCCATACTTTTTTGGCCTTTGATTTTTCTTAAAAGAGAAAGAAAAATAGTTAATAGTTAAGAAAAACTAATTCAAAACCTTTTTATTTTCTCAAACTATAAATATAATAGTCCATGATTATTTGAGAACTCATTTTCTACCCGGTTTTTATTTTTTCCTGTAATAATTCCCAAAAAATATTCTTTCTCATTTCTCCGCCACCCCACCCGTACCACCATTAGGACCGTGATGATGATGAAAGAGAAAAAGAGAGGGGGGAGAATATTTTATAGTTGTGGATATCTACAAAAGCAAGTACTAAGGACTTTGAGTGTAAAGAGGGAGGGAGGGGGGTATGATTTCATGTTAACATGAAAAATACACAAAAATACATATTCGGATTAACTGGACCTCCCGCGTAGAATTCTCAAGTTTTTGCATATGATTCAAACTACAAAACTACCCTTACAGAAAAAACACACACACTCTCACTCACCAGTCAGTGTGTGTGTGTGGAGTGTCGAGTGTGTTGTGATCGTTTGCTGTTAGGAAATGGCGGTAGGGTTTTCACTTTGTAGTGCACACAAGGAGAAAGAGGGGAGGGGGGAGAGAATCAAATGAATCCGCTGATAGTGGCCGGTGAACAATGACAATCATAATGGCACCGTCCGGTCAAACGAGAAAACATGAAAACGAGGAGAAATGCTTATTATTCTACGCTCCTCTGCATTCCCCAAACCCAAAACGAGAGTCCGGATAGGACCACCATAGAATGAGTTCAAGTCAAAAGAGAGAGAGAGAGAGAGAGAGAGGCTACTGGTAAGGCCGTTATCATGATTGAATGATTTCATGGCATTTATACACATTGTGAAAAGAAGAATTACCTTTTTTTAGTCTCCTCTCAACTTCCTGGTCAGTTTTTTGGGCCATTCCAATGAAAAACGTTTTTATTATTACCCTTAAATTCATTTTAAATCTATTGTTGTGGGCAAAAAAGGAGTAAAATTTAGTATGTACATGTTCTCTAGTTAAAACTCTTCATGTCCTCCCTCTCTCTCCCTTCATAAGAGTGCAAACATGGGAGATTGAAGAAAAAGGGGAATATTTTGCAAAATGAATGATATTAAAGCATATATTATGACTAGAGTTGACACATGCTATGCTATGCTGGCTGTTATAGTTTATAAAGAGTATTTTACATGGCTACATTTTAGAGATACAAAATTATATGAGGGGGGGAAGGAGAAGGTCCAGTTGAACAAATTGTGTCCCTAAGGAATTTTTTAAATGATGTAAAACCGAGATTGTGCATCTAGTTTCTCTCTCTAGTTGAAAATTTATTGTTATTATACAATCTCTCTCTCTCTAATATTCAAAAAGGGGGGTTATGCCTATAGGATGAATCGTGTCAGTACAAGTGGACGAGTAGACAAGACGATCATTATGTAGAATGAATGGACATATTCATGTAGAAAATCATTACCGGTCTCATATAAAATATTTCTCTTTGTCCTTTTAGCTACTCTTCTCTCTCCCTCCAATGTTACCTTATTCGTTTTGCTACCTATACGTATTTTGTCCTAAAATATTATCCGTCGGAAGAGAGAGAGAGAGAGGGGCAAAGTATGTGACTGACGTTGTCAAAATTTAGGACTAAAAGTGAGGGCGTCCTAACTTTAGGATTTGCCATTTAAATATTTTGGTTGGCCTATAATAAATGCATGGAGACTAATGTTAAAAGAGACGGGAGTTTTCTCTCTTGTAAAATACACGTAGGCTATATATTTATTATAGAAATTGGCATCAAATCGACTCAGCTAGTACATATCCAGCTCATATATATAACCACCTACTACTTTTGATATCTCTTGTGTTTAAACGACCAAATGGCTTTGTCCTTTTGGTCATTTCATTCGTGCAGACTCTACAGAGAGAGAGAGAGGGAGAGAGGGAGAGGGAGAGCAGATTTAGAGCATTTTCAATTGGTTTCTTGCTCCATCTCAAAATCTCACATCCATCACAAGTTGTATATAACATTTATTATGTATATAAGTATACATTATACATGTCCTGATACGCTCCAAGCCTGCCTACCTGGAGCTTTGAGTTTGGAGTCGATGAGAAAATTGATGTCATTGGAAAATGAGCGGATGGCCGCTATTTCAATTCTCTCTCTCTCTTCTTCTTCTTCTTCTTCTTCAAAATTTTCACAGAGAGTTTCATGATTAGCTTCATTTGTATTCGTGCCAGAGCAAACAACATCTGAATTAAATCCTTCTACCTGACTTTGGCGGGGTTTTGCTCACCTCCAGCTCAAAATCCTCTTCTCCTTGTCAAAATTTTGTGGCACAGGCAGAGGCACACACAAACAATATACACATCACCTTTAATAACGTTAATAAAATATTATAAATTTTTTGTGTGGGTTTGCAAAACGTAAATATTTTCATTTTAATGAGTGCAAAATACAGGTGAGTCCCTTTTTTCGATAATTACACATCCTTGCACGATTCAAATTCTTTTTTTTAAATAAAAAAATGAAAACTATAGCAAAAAAAATGTTTTATTTTTTGTAAAAAACAATAATTATTTAAATGACTTGAATTAACCTTTATAAAAAGTCATATATCTGTATAATAGACAGTTATGAAAATAAGGAAAGATTTGTATTAAAAAAAAGAGAGTTAAAAAGTTTAACTAGTCAGAAGCTTAATTGTGGTTTGCTTATATATTATTTACTCCATAAGAATATACGTACACAAATGTACAGAGGGGTCATTATAGTGTATAAGGGAGTGAGTTAAAATACAAAATTTTAAGTGAGAAAACAATGAGACCTCATGCTGAGATTAATTATGCAAATTTAGCCTTCAGTTCTAAGATATTAAAATTTTCTCAGAGACTCTCTCCCCCCATATGATGAAGGAGTAGCTTAATTTAATTGACACAAGTCTGAAAGTTGTTCAAAAAATTTAAATCAAAGTTAGTTTCTTCAAGACAGCCTAATTCCCCATCTCTCTTCATTACCCTCATCATCTCTCCCATCTTCTGAGCATCCCTCAAAAAGAAGGAAGAAAAAGACAAAAGGAGAATATATTAAAAAATATTGTACACTCACAATCTGATTGTACACGTTAACTCTCAGTATATATAAAATGAAGAAAAAGGGTAAAACTGAAAAGTACAGATAGAATTATTACTTTGCTTCTTGATATTCATATTTTTTTAATTTAAAAACGTCGATTGGACACTTGCAAACTACTCTATTCTATTAATTAGTTAGAGTCTAGCTGTGCTGACGGGAAATGAACAAGAAAAAAAAATTCTTCATCTTATAATAATTCTAATACTTTTGACCAGTTCACCAAACAGACTAGCTTAACCTGTTTTTTTTCCTCTCTCTCTCTCTCTCTCTTTGGATTGAAGGATGAGGACAGTGGGGTCAAATTTGGAAAAAGGGTTATTGTTTCGTTTTTGGCATTTAATTTTCATCAATTTTTTTTCTTCCCCTCTTTTCCCTTCATTGTGATGTCCTTCTCACATGTCTCCATATTGAAATCCAAGATTGTGACTTGTGACTTGTGTATAAGTGCCGTGTAATGGGTTGGCAATATGAGAAGATGATCCATCTTGTTTATAGAAAGGGAAAAAAGAACAAGAGAATGACTGTCTTTTTGTGTGTCGCATCCTTTTGGTAAAAAACAAAAAGGAAGAGAATGAAGTGAAACAGGTCATCATGTTCAATTACTACTGAGACTGAGACTCTCAAAAAGTAGAGAGAGAAATCTGTCTGGTTTTACAATTTACAGATACAGATTTTGTTGTTCAAGTGAATAGAATACAAACATTAAAATTGTATGCAGAGAGAGAGAGATGAGACAAAAACAAAAGGAGGAATCATCTTCCTTTAGTTGATTCTCAGAGGAAGAGAAATTTGTGTAAAACGAGATTCTCGGGTGGCTCCATTAACATGTAGAAGGATACTCTAGACACAATTTTGGAACCACGTTTTTTTATATAAATTGTCATATACATACAACCTTAACCTTAGCATTGTCAAATTGTGCGTATGGGTGCTCCATGTAGATCTGAATAGACAGAAGGATTGTACAGATATAGAGCTTAGAATTATTAAAAGAAATGGGATATCAAGGTAAGAGTCCTCATACATGTATGTTAGTGAATACTCCTTTTATGTATTAAATGTAATATAAAAGGGTGAAAAGCATGGTTTACAAAAAAAATTGTGGAATGATGCTCATCTTGGAATTCATGGCATGGCATGATATACCAGTACAGATACGTATTACGTATATGTATCCATGTGCAGTGAGCATTGCAATGGAATGAAGAAGAATTTTTTGTCTTCTATTCTTTTTTTTCTATTTGTGTGAATTTATACTTGGCCCACCGTATAAGACAGGCGCATATAAATAAAAAAAGGGATATCATTGCTGGGACTCGAGACACAGAGAATGAAAGAGAAGCGGTGAGATGCAGGCCATAATAGTTGAACGTAATAATATATAATGAATTCGAGACACAATGAAATATCCCAGGAAACTCGTGTATAAGCTTTGAAATCCTGGTGAGCTCCTCTCAACACACACAACAAGGCGGTCAGGAACGGGTCCTATATCTTTTACACAATGTTATGTACATGTGTGGGTTTCCACTGTACAGATATAGAGGAGGAGGAGAAGAAGACTTGAAGAAAGATGTGTAGACGGTGAGGATTTTTATGTTATGTGCATGGTACTGGCATGAGTACATGGGTTATGTGTGTGAGGTAAATGTTTTTTCTTGAGGCAGAATAAAAGTATTGTCGGTGTCCTCAAAGGTTATATTTACAAGTTGGACTTGTCGTCGTCGCAACATTTTTTTTCTCTACTCCCCTCTTCCCTCTCTCCCTTCCTTTTACTCCTTCAAAATATTATTGTAGGTTGCATGACCAGTTGACTGTCTCAAATATATAGGTCATATACATAGTCTCATACATGTGACATTAGTATGGTACACTGTACACTGTACATGGGTATGGGCAGTTCAAGTTATGCATGTTGGAAACTGAAAGGGACTCTAAAATATCCGGCGGGTTTGGCCTCTTCTTGTCTGGATTCTGGATAGAATTTTTCATGTGGTTTCTTCCTCTTATATGAAGAGAGAGAGAGAGAGAGGACTTTGAGTCTTCCTGCCTGACTGGAGATGCGAGTCATTCATTTTACTCACCTCTTATCGGGTCTCCTCGTCTAAATGTCATGAGAGATGCAAAGACTGAACAACTTTTCGTCTACTGCTTTCCACCACCTTAATTTATGCACAAATACATTGTGTGTATACTTACTCTTATGTAGCATAAAGTAAAAAAAATGAATTTTAACTTTCGATTCCATTTCATGAAAAATTGACCATGACATTTTCTGCCTACATTCATTTGCATTATAATATTTGTCGGAATATATTTAACATGGTGTTCAACTTCCCCCTCAAATGTAAATACTTTTCTATACAGTGTACATGTATGTACACAAACAAGTATGAAATATACGGTAGGGATGAATTTGAATGGACGGTGTGTAGGATGACATTTTCCTCGGAAATGTTTTCTCTCTCTTTTTGTCTGTGTCTCAGTCACTGATGAAATATGGACCAACACGTTGAGAGAACTTGTTCCACGATTCCAGTAGTACCTTGTTTTTTTTTACATGATCAAACTACCAAAAAAAAATCAAAGGCTACTAAAGGCTACCTTTACATGGACACAAACAACAAAAGTAGTAAGTCCTATTTTGATAAGGGTGTACACACTCTCCCATGCACAAAGGGCAAGAGGGGAGGGGGGTAAACATCAAAGTCAGAATCAGCCGAGGGTCTCATCATCATGTAAAAGTATTACTCTTATGCTCATAGTTTATGTCATTCGTAAATTGTTGAGAAAGGAAGGAGAATCTGATTATTTTTTTGGGGGTAAATTGTACAAGACATGGTCATCTTTAAAAAATAATAATTTTCAAAAAAAAGCGTCTGCAATGCAATGCACGAGACAAAGATTGGCATTTGACATTTTATTTCTCCGTTGAATCATAGCCCCCATAAAATTAAAGTAGTCAACATATATTTACTTAAAAGTTGACGGAAGCCACAAAATGAAAATATAAAATATAAAAAAATTTACCTTATTTACTAGACAACTTGATCATTATATTTTTTCTTATCTAAATTAGTAAATTGATATCAAAAAATTGACAACAAAAAATTCACAGATACATTGTACATTGTACAATAAAAAAGGCAGCTACTCTCTCTCATTATTTTAACATGTTTTTTTTTATTTAAAAAAGATGGAACTGGAAATTTGAAACAAGTTGAGGGCACGTGGGAGTAGAGAGAGAGAGAGATTTTAAAGCATAATGTGGATTTAAGTAAGCTGATGGGATGTGTCGGAGAAGAAGAAGCGTTTAATTTGACATTTTTAGTGAATTATGATTATTAAGTAGATGCAGATGATGATGAGGTGGATCATTGTAAAGGGAAAAAAAATTGTAAAATGTCCATTAAGATTAACTGGGGTGGGTAGACTCACAATAAGATTGTCCATCATCAACAATTCCTTTTAAAAGTGTATTATATGATCACCCAGCTTGTAACATTGTTATCGACTGGAGCAGGAGAGAGAGAGAGAGAGCAGGAGTCTGTGTGGGATTCGCATGGACGCTGGAGGGGGATCTTGTTCAGCTGATTTAAAGTAGAGATTTAATTTAACAACAGTATAAATGTGTTTATCGCTCCCAATGCCTATTTCTATATCAATTCTCTCTCTCTCTTTGTAATGTGGATACATGGATATGTATAAATCTAGAAGGCTTATCTTCACCCGTACATTCACACGCGTCTATGCTCATTTGAATTTCTTTACAATCTTCACTACATAGACACACACAGACTTTTAGTCCAATCCCTCCAGCTTAAACATTTTCTTTCTCTGGGCAATATGCTCCAACTCTATTCAATAGCCAAAACTATTTATCAATTACGCCACCCAAAAGACACCCCAAACTGTAATGGAAATATTTTCACTAAACAAAAATAAAAATCCTACTCTACTCTACAGATACAGTAGTCACCATACTTTTTAACTAAATAGTCATGTACAAATACAATTGAAAATTTCTACTGTGTTTACAGAAACCAAGGCTAAAGTCCACGTGTTAAATTTTTTTTAAACTCATGCCGAGCTTGGGTTTGGTTCCTTTTACATTGATTTTTTTTCAGATACAGCTAAATTTTTATTGTATAATAGAAAGTATTAAATTTAAATTCAAAATTTAATTTGTTTATTTATAAAGGATTAGCTTGACATGTTTTTAAGTACGTTGTCCTGTCCATGTCCACCATTTATAAAAATGAAAGTTGTGTCAAATAAAATAGTTGACACTGATCACATTGAATAGACTCAACCAAAAAAATGGAGGAAACCCCCCTCTCCGATTTTATTATCTAATTTGATTTACTTATTGTCAAGGGAGACACATAGAGAGAGAGAGAGAGAGAGAGAGAGAGACAAAAGGTGGAGGAGGACAGGGAGAGAAAGATTTAGGTTCAAGTTTGTGTATAATTTTTTTTTCTCTCTTGTCTTTGGCTCAACCATTGGGGATATCTAAAGACATTTCATGTCAATGAGCCCCTTTTATGAACCATAAAAATCTCAACTGTTGCTTTCTAACATGGACAGAGAGAGAGAGAGAGAGAGAGAGGAAGAGAGAGAGGAAGAGAAAAAAAGATAAATTTTTCAGTTAGGTGGTCTCATCACTAAAATATTATTGAACAACGAGGAGAACATATTATGGTCTAAGATAGCCATGAAAAACAATGAGATGGACCCAAGGAGGCACATCATTAGGCAAAGAGACGGACAGGACACAACGGGATGATGATGACGAAGGGAGATAAAAACTAAAGGGGACTTTGGTCACAAATGAAATACTCCCATGTAACCATGATACTTGTGTGTCTATGTGCTATGCATCAATAGGATTTAATGTGTTTGTGTACTCTGTGACATTTTCGACTAATAATATGTACATGTCCCTTCAAATGACAATCCATGTTTCTTTCCTTCTTCTATATCTCCTTCTTTATCTCCAAAGAGATATACGTGTAAACTATTTATTAGTCTTTGGCTATACAGAATTTCTCTCTCTGTTAATAAATACCGACGATGCAATTTTTTGTCATTTTCTCCATTTCAAGAAATACTATACTACACGATTGTAAATCACGAAACGAAATCCTTCTCAAGTTTTTATTCATTTTATCCCACCTTCTAAAAACTTGATCTCCCTTTCTTGTTTTTTTTAAGTTGAAACTTACATCACTTTTTTACATGGACTAATACTAATATCCCCTCTCTCTACATTTGGGTGTAAAGGTTTTGACAAAAGTATTTTTTTTATATTCATTCTACTTACTGTATTACTGTATCATTATCCATTATTGTTGCAAGAGAGAGAGAGACTTTTTTTATAATAAAAATGTTATATAATGTAATATTAAAATTATATGTGGTTTATCTGTAAGTTGCACAACTTTTTTTTTGAGCCCCCTTTTTTTTCTCTTATAAATTATAATTCCCAGTCCCTTATGATGATGGCGATTGCATGAAAAATTCCATGTTTTTTTACACTTGTTTGAACCCTTTGTACATAGTTAGAGCACCGTTTATTTTATTATTTTTTTCTCTCTATGATACTCCTCAATCCAGAATGATAGGAATGAATCGCCCACTTTAGATCACCCAAGTGAGTGACTTGAACACGAGAGAGAGGGAATGTAATTGTCTCATTACATGCACATCCACATCCGTTCTTGTCTATATATCACAAAAAGGCCTATCATTTCACAATCAAAGTCCACATCAAAATGACACTGGGTGTCACGTCCTCTTCTCTCTCTCTATGTAGTTGAGCATTCACATACATGGAAAAATCCACAAGTTATACAAAATGGCCATACCAAAGGGGATAACCAGTGTACTTGATCTTCCTCTCATCTTGTAAAAACAATTGTTACACGCTCCATTTTCTCTCTTGTAGCAGGTACAGGCAGTACTCCAACCAGAAAAAAATGTTTCTCAACTTTACCTTTACCGCCTTCTCTCTTAAATATTCTGGAGATCATGAATTATTATCAGAATTGTGATAGGCATCTCTCTCTCTCTCTCTGTAGACTGACCAAAAAAGAGAGGCTCTTTTACAAGTATTACGTACACTGTACAATGTCCTCCTGACTCTCATTTGAGAATTATAGCGGGGAATATTTTACATTATTTACTAAAATACACAGAGCCGAGTAATATCACTCTCTGTGAATATTGCATGAAGAGAGAGAGAGAGAGAGAGAGAGGGACGGATGTAGAAGGAATGTTATCGAATCGATTGAGTTTTCTCAAGACTCAAGACTCAAGACTCTTGAAAGTCATCTTGTTGTAACCATAGTCACAAAAAGATGGAGAGAGAGAACAGTAAAAGTTTTAATTTTAACTGTGGAGACTTTTGGTAATAAACTGTTGGATTATTGTGTTGTTGTGCCTTTCTTGAAATTGTTATGGCTGGTGCATATTTTGAATTAAAGTGTCCCCACTATATAAAAGGGAGACACATAACTATTTTGTCCAACTAAAAAGGAAGGGAAAAAGGGAATATAAACAAAAGGGCCCAAAACTCGTACAGAATTACCATTTGACTGCATGAATAAGAGAAAAAGCTTTGTCTTCCGTTGAAAGTCGCCCTCTTCCTCATTAGTGCAATAAAGTTTTCCAGGAGGAGGAAATGTCCATGTTTTCCACTATTTTCTATCTCCATTCCTACATTTATTATGTATAGTTGACACTCCTTCCCTTTCCTTCCATACAATTCCTTATTTATAATCCAACCGGACATTCTACCATTTCTCAGTTTTGTGCGTTTCTTCATCATCCATTATTTTACACACTGTCTCTCTCTCTCTGTACAGTCCTACTGGAGAGAGAGAGAAAGCATACCGGATATTAGACGAAATTTCACATTTTATTTTTGGAATCCATGTCTTTTTTTACATACTCGCTACCTTGTTTTGCATCATTTGCAAAAAGTGATTAAAATTGTATGAACAAAAAAAAATGGGTTGACTCATCAACATCAAAAAGCATTTTTTCTTTTACTTGTCTTGTATTTGCTGTCATTTGAAAATCATTTTCCCCAAAATAAAATTTGTCAATTTACTTGTGTATAAAATATGAAAGAAACTAATGAATTTTTTTTGGTTGATTTACAGGTAATATATCCACACAACATTTTTTTGTGTTAATTGTACAAGAAAAAATTCAGCACAGAATTCTAAATGTGGGGAAAGGAAAAAAAGCTACATATTAAATACTGAGGAGTATATGCGGTGAGTGAAAATTATGATGGTTCAGCAAATAAAAGTGGGGAGGTAATGGTTAAAAGATTGGAGGAGATGAAAATGAATTTTCATGTGTATAGAATGGATGGATATAATATTAAAAGGAAGAAATAAATTTAAGTGAGGCTGATTGTTTTAATTGCTTTGAAGCAATTTGATACCAACACATTTCATTATAATGGAGCAGCTGGAATCGAACGCCAACGAATTGAAATTCATGATTCGCAGTTTTCCCATAACTCTAATGAAATTAGGTCTTGAATAGAAAATCAATGAAATGCAACACTACATTTTGTTCCTTGTACTAACCATCCAGAGCCAGTCTCTCTCTCTCTCTCTCTTTCTAAGAAAGAGAAAACTTTGTGCACAAATACAGGCCATAGCTTTGTACACAACTAAAGAAACAAGGAAATAAGGCGACGAGAGACATTCACACTTGCTCTATTGCCACTAAAAATTTTATACGCCTTCCCCTCCCTTTTCCCTCTACAAGTTTCTAGCAAGACTATTGAACTTTCTCTGTTATTATTATACAAGGGAAAGTTTTATTGGGATAAATATTCTCCTTATCGATATTCATACTACAGATAATTATTATCTGTATTTAACAACCTTTATCCAAATTTCCCCAAATTATTTTTTGTTTGTCCCAACCCCAGCACTAGTAATTTCCTTGAAAATTATGATTACAATTAACTCAAATATTTCTTTGCCAAATTCACATTGAAAAGCCAAACCAGGCAAAATTATGCAAGTTAAATTAATTACAAGAAAAAAAATTACAGAGTACGAGTAGCAACAAAAATAAATTTTGCAAGGTTTTGCAAAAGTTCCAAAAAAATGATAAAATAATTTTTTGCCAATTTGAGTGATGAGGAATGTGGTGTATAATTTTTGTAAAATGTTATTGTGTAATTTTCATAAGAAGAGGAAATGTTTCTGTAGTTGTTACAAGACGTTTTTTTCTCTCTTTCTAATTTCAATTATACAACATGTACCTAGTTGTAACTCTAACTACCTACCACAAAATTTTAACTAAAGTTTTAGAGTGTGTATTAAAATTTATTAAAAACCATTTCTCTCAACATTTTGTACAATAAAAAAAAAGTTTCTAGAGCAAGAGAGAGAGAGAGAGAGGGAAAAAACTTGTGCTCGTTACTTCCTGCTTCCAGCATCCTTGAACAAATAGAATTCCACAGAGAATCATTTTTTTTTGTTATAATTTGTGCTCTAAAAAAATTATAATTTTTTTCTACATCTAAACATTGCATCTGGGTTTGCAAATTTGGTCCAGGGACTTTCTCTCTCTATACAAGAGAGCTGAGTAATACTTAAAGAAGAAGGCAATTGTAGCATGTCAAAACTTGTTAATTTAACATTTCATGTTGTCCATTGAGACTGAAAAATTGTGTAAAATTCTTTTTTTTTCTCTTCATTTATTATTTCATTTTTCACTCTCATTCTCATGCCCATTTTGAAAAATTTAGAAAAACTCTCTACTAGACAAAAATAAAAATATGGAGAGAGAGAGAGAGCAAGAAAGAACCCCACTAAATTATATTTTGTGTACAATTTGTACAGGCAAAGAATATCCCGTAGGGTTTCTATTTTTTGACAAGAATCTTGTACTTTTTAAAAACGTTTTTCATACTCGTAGGTCTAGACTTGAGAATTGAGTTTATTTTACAAACTTTTTTATTTTATTTGTCAATCAAGACTCTTACTCTCTACCTACCCCCTCAAAAAAACAGGAGCCCTGAACAATAAACATGATACTTGTTGTTGACTAACGTGAGCGTATTACAAAAAAAGGAATGTTTTTTTGGGGGAGAAAAAAAACATTCAAAGATTCAGAAAGAGAGAAAGAGTAAAGACACTCAAATTATTTTTCTTCTTTTTTTTCGGCTCTGCCTTATGATGATGATGATGGAGTCTTTCATATGATAAAGAAGAGGGAGAGAAGAGAGAGAGAAAAAAATAGTTGTAAAAGCCATTTCAGTAATGAGGAAAAAGGAAAAAGTATTTTACAAAATAGATGAGATGCTTCACCTATACAAAAGACGTACTCTGTATTTATTCCCTATTGAGTAGACAATCCATTCATACATGTGTCTCGTTTTCTACACATCTCTCCTACATACAGATAGTAGAAGAGCACACATTAGATATTCATGTAGACATTCTCCCTTACGTCCCATACAAAAAAATCAGCACTCCTTTTGTACTTTGAGTCACAAAGAGAGGCAGAGAGCGGCTTTACTTTACTGGCCAAGGGGGCAAGATTTCTCTCTTTTGTAAAGACACAGAGAGACTAGGAAGGGCTATACGGGTCAAAAAGTCTTAAGACTGTTGAGCCAGAGAGAGAGAGAGAGAGAGAGAGACATGAGCTGGAATGTTTTTACAAAAATTAATCTTTCTAATAATAGACTACCCTCCAACTTGCCTCCTCTCCCTGTCTCTTAACCAATGATGGACGAACGCCCAATTATATCTTATGCAGTCATTCCCATTCTAGTAAATGCTTGTCAGTCAATGCTTCATTGTGGACGAGCACAAGATACGGAGAGAGGGGAAAGTTTGTTTGTTGGAGCATAAACCAAATGGCATTTGTACATAAAAAAAAGTCGTGCTCCCTCTTCATCACAGAAATATAAAAACCCCCCTCTCCCATTGCTTTGGTCTGTGAGAGAGTGACTGGAATAGAGAAAAAAAGATATGTCATCTCTTGTGATGTGCTACACACACACAAACCCGCCTCTTGATCCATGTTTAACTTTATACGGCTTGTTTCCTCTATACAGTGGAAAAAAGGGAAAATACACAACTTGTGTCTCTCCATATTTTTTAGACAGGGCGGTGGGTATGAGTTTGAAGGGGAGAATGGGAAATGTATTCAAGCACAATGAAATTCTATTATAAAATAAAATCCATTTTACAGCTAATCTTTCTTATTTTCCTTCTACAACTGTAAAAAGTCAACTTGTCAATAATAAAACAAGAAAAATTAAAATTAATTATTACACCGAAGTACATAATCAGTGCGTAGCTTATTAAACAGAAATATTTGTACCTTTCACTCTAAATATTTTATGTTTGTAAAGATAGTTTGTGTACACAAAAAATTTAACAAAATTACAAGACTTCTTTCTCAGTAACAATTTAGAAAGGAGAAAAAGTTGCAAAGAGAGAGAGAGAGAAAGAGAGAATGAACTTTCCCCTTGTAGATTAATGGCCAAACATTCTATGGATATGGAAATGTCATAGACAATATAAAAGACTGTGTGTGTGTGTACACATGTTATACTTGTACAGTGTAGAAATGGAGTGACTCTTTTTTTATCATTTCTTCACTTCCTTCTTTTTTCCCTCCTTTTCCGGTAAAGGTTTTAATTTCTTTTTTGGGACAAGAACAAAACACAAGTTTTTTTTCTCTCTCTCCATGTGTACATACAACGAGTAATATTTGTAGGGGAATGATGTAGGACTCTGTAAAAAAAGTCTTATTTCAACAAAAAAAAGACAAAAAAAAACTTTTTCAAGCTGCTTATTTGTTTAGGGATATACACAATATATAAATGTTAAATGTACATAAGGAGAGTCTTTATGTAGAAAGACAGTCCCTGAAAAGCCTTCATTGTCGGAAAAGTCAGAGTCGTCATCATCACATGCTCAAATATTGAACTTGATGTTTGTCTTTTTCTTACTCTTTTTTTTTCCTCAGCCCCTATTTCCTCTCTCTCTCTCTGAGCAAAAAAAGGAGAAACTTGAAAAAAAAGTGGAGAAATGTATAAACGTCTCATGCGTAAATGAATGACTAAAATGTGGTGGTTGACTAGAGTTGATAAAGTGTTGGCAGGAGGAAGTCAGAACAGGAAAGAAAGAGCAATAATAAAAGTCTCTACAAAAGCTCCCACTTTCGACCACCTCTTTTTTCTTACTCTTCAAAAAAAGAAATAGAGAGCGACTTTCCATTCCCACTACTGCCAAAAAATACATGGAGAAAGCACAAAAAAAAGAAGACTCCATGTGTGTGGCTTTTGTAAGAGAAAAAACGAAAAATGCCAAGTCTTAAATATTGTACAGTTTTGTTGTACAGTATTTATGCAAAAACGCCTCTCACCCATTACAATAATGCTGATACCATGCGCCCCAGACGATATTGTGTACTATTGGTTATACTTTCTGTAGAAATAGAGTGAGTGTCTGTTTGTGTGTGTGTGTGTGTGCCGAATGACAAATGTCTTGCCCTACATGGCTTCCGATTTTCATTTTGGCAACAAAATAACTCGACACTCTCCACCCCATCCACTGTCTTCCTTTTCTCTAGTT
Source organism: Arrhopalites spinosus (assembly GCA_034700945.1). Classification (NCBI taxonomy): domain Eukaryota; kingdom Metazoa; phylum Arthropoda; class Collembola; order Symphypleona; family Arrhopalitidae; genus Arrhopalites; species Arrhopalites spinosus. The sequence goes on from JAQIVZ010000051.1 coordinate 105,345, forward strand.
TTTTTTGGGTAGGTATACACATAATACCGTCAACATGAACATGTCTACACTTGCATGTATTGATAATAATAATAATAATAATAGTGTATATTTTCAACGAGACAATTTTTTGGCTTTTTGGCTTGAAAGAGAGAAAAAAAATGGAGAAGAAAATCCACAAAAACCGCCACCCACCGCAGTTGCCACAGTCACTACTGAAGCTGAAGTGAACTGAATTTTTTTAATGGCATCTTGTTTTTTTTATATTTTTGAAATATTTCACCTTGGCAAAAGCCATCCTCAAGTATTTTCTTTTTATGTCTTTTGACTTTCCTGTTCAAGTCTTTAAAGACTTTGTTATATTCTTTAGTTTGACCGAGGACGTATTTATTCTTACTTAACCCACTAAATCATTCCCCCCATTGGAGTGTACACTGTACACATACAGAAGCCCTAGCTCTTATGTCTAATGTTTGTAGTGTACAGTCAAGATGAAATTCTCTGTCATAAAAAGTTGAGTATATAAATATAAACTTGTATCATTATGAGGACAAACTCTCTTTATCATAAATTTTGAATTTTCAACCAAAAAACTATTCATGTCCATTTTAACTGCCATATTGAATATATTCTCCACGGACTCGCTGTGGAGGATTATTTATTTTTATTTGTTTATTTTTTTTTCAAAAAATAAAAGAAAAACTAGATTTTTAGTTCAAAATATTTAGCCCAAAAAAGGAAAAATTCCTTTTCACTTGAAATAATATGAAGAGTTATATTTTTTTTTGATGAAAAAGATTAAAAGCTTGCGGAAGACGAGTTGTTCATCTTCGTTTGTCATAGATTAAGCTCCACATTAGACTTGCATAAAAAAATTTTGTCTTGGAAAATCCATTCCCTGAATAGGAATGGCTATACCCGTAAATAGAAAGAGTAGGGAATTTGTGTTTTAATCGGATAAAGCACAAGGCTTATACAAGGGACAGAAAGAGAAATATACAAGAGAGAGAGAGAGAGTGGAGTACATTGTATAATGATAGAGAGTTGTATGGCCAGGGAGACCTAACATGGGCACACGGTTGAATTATTCTCATGTAAGAAAATTTTCATTCGCTTATCGTATTTGAAAACAAGGAGAAGAATATCCATTCCATGGACCTCATCTGTTCAACTTGACTAAACTTGGTGAATACACATGAAATGATTTGGTTTGACGGGGAAGACTGTAGGGCCACTTGAGATGGCTAGATGTATTTTGATGGATGAGGTGTCGTCCACATTTATTCTCCAGCCTAAAAATCGTTTTTCCTGTGTTCCTCCTTCCATACAACAAGAAGACGAAGAGGAAGAAAAAACCTTTGAAAAACTCAAGTGTATACTGGAATTGGAGGGAAGATGTTCTACTTGAAATTGATCTTATATCTTCCTCCTCCTCCTCCTCCTCTCCAGTCTCTCTAAAGAGAAGGCAATGCTAAGTAGGCCAACTATTATATATTTTTATATTATATATATATACAGACATACTAAGGCATGCACCATCTCACCATTCAAATTGCTCAACAGCTTACCAATAAGGACTTTTATTCTATTCTTTTGTATTCTATTATGCCATGATATGCCTCCATTGTGTTTCTCCAGAAAATAATAGAGAGAGAGAGAGAGAGAGAGAGAGAGAGAGAGAGAGTTTACTGCTAAATCGTTTTCTGAAAATATAACAGAGAGAGAGAGAGAATGAGACAGGGAGAATGAGATAAAAAAAGGGAGAAGGAGTTGTTAGAAGGATAGTGAGATTTTAATTTAGATTAAGATTGCGAGTAAATTTTCAAAATGTGAGGAAATTTATTTTTACTTTTCTTTTGTTGTTCTCCCACTCCTCTTCATCATGTGGCTTACACTCTATTAATGTGTACATGGAGTCTATTGCTAGAACAGTACAAATGGAGAGTTGGATAAGAAAAAAATATATAATTTTTTTAAGTTTATTTATGGATTGTAGAGAATAACAAGTAAAATAAAGGAAAAAAAGATTTTTTTGATGATAAACAGAACACAAGCTTGTACTAGGAAGGATGACAAGAGAGAGGGAGGAAGGAAGAGGTAAAAAGGCTTTGTGAATGGGATGAATGACAGAATAATATGTTGTGCTTTTATTCCTCTTCCTTATTGGTCACACAGGACAGAGGACGAGGTTATAAAAGACATGAGCTTTTTATTTTTACTCCAATCCCCTCATTCCCATCCGCATCCGCATCCCCCCACCAAAAATAGAGAGAGACATGAAAAACACTCAAGTTCTCAAATCAGGGGTTTTCATTTCAATAATCAGAGGTCATTGAGTTGATGGACCGAAGAGTAAAGTCAAGTTACATGAGACAATTCAAGTGCTTCATACTCTATAGGATAATGTACTTAAACAATTTATATAAAAAAGGAGACTCCATAATAATCATCCAATGGAGGACAAATAAACAGGGAAATGATATCAAGGGATTTCCCAAAGTGGATAAAGGCATCAAAACCTTTTGTATAGTTGTAACCACCCTCATGTACTCCGTTTTCACATGGGGACAGATGAGAGAGTCCGTGAAAGTTGTCATCATCTCTAGACTCTACCTCATCATTTTGGTTTTGCGTGTGAGGGAGATGAGGATGGGGCCAAACTTTTCTATGTAATAATAAGAAAAAAAGCTGTCAAAGCCGGAAATGGATGAATGTCATAGCCCCTCTGCCCTCATGTCTGTTTTCAAAAGTGAGGAGTCAATGTAGTAGAGTGTAGTGGTTGAATTTTTGTGTATTTTTACTACTTTTCTACATTAAAATATTTTTTTTCTATACTCTCTACAGACTACCAAAACTCTATCATGTGTACATTTTTTTTCCTTTTCTTTTCTTCCACGTTTTTCTGCTCTCTGAATTCATTCAAGAGTTTTTTTTCTCTCTCTCTCTCTCACTCTCCCCTCCAGTGGAGATGGAGATGGAGGCAAAAAAGGTCATACAGATACATAGTTGAGAGAGAGAGAGCATCTCAGTATAATTTTTTATAATATCTTTTTTTTGCTCCCGTCCATCCTTGTTATGGTTTTACTATGTCTCTCTCCCCCTCTTGTATAAAAATATATTTATTTTGATGACCTCCTCCTTCTCATGTCCTTGCCAATGTGTGTAGTGATATAAAGGCAAGATTTTTTCATCTTAAAATCCAAGTGGACAAGCTAAATGGAGTGGACGAACAAAAAAACCGGGAGTTGAGTTGGAGGTTGGGGAGGGGGATAGAGTTGTGTGTCCCACAAACTTTTTTTGGTCTCTCTCTTTGAACTTGAGAGAGAGAGAGGGGAGAGATGATACTGTTGGCCATCAAAACTAATGGATTTCTCTCTCAATTCTCAATCAACTATCATCTCATTTAGAAGTCAAAAAGTTTACCAAATAAACACTCAACTCCATATTTTTATTCATAAAAATAAATGTCTGTATTGACTCATCATGTACATTGTACAGATAGCCATTTGTGTTTTACATAATTATTTGATTACAAAAAACATTCTTCATCATTACCCTCCCGCACTAGTCTAAATAAGAGTTGAAGAAGGACAGAAATTTTGATGAGTGAAATGAAATTTCAAATACTTTTTAAAAATTTTACACTTTTTTTTGCAAACCATAAATAAAGTTTTGTTGAATTCCAGTGTCGAGAGTCTCTCTCTGCATTTTACAAAGGTTTGACATATTCAATTACTCTCTCTTGTTTGTCTCTATGGTATGCTGAGCCATAACAAACTTTTATGAGATTTAAATAGAGACGTTCCAGAAAAGTCCCTTGTCTCACCCCCCAAATTCTCTCTCTCTCTCTGAGAGAATGAGACTTTACCACACGCAGGAAAGGGAGCCATTCCCTGTCACTTGTCATTAGAGACAAGTTATATTTATGCCGAAGGAGAGAGAGAGGAAGAGGGAGGGATTGTCATCATCATCAAGACAAAAGCCCATGATGAAGATATTCCAGGAGTTTTGCTCCTCTTATTGCTCAATTCACTCGTCACTAGCCTTCCCTTTTACCCACGTTTCAAGTCCAATAACAAGTTCAAGTTATTTTCTCCGTCTTTATCTCTTTCATGTTAAGACAGAGGAGTCTAAATGAAAAAAATGGGACAATAGGAAAAAGAGAGAGGGGGATCTATTTATTATTATATTCGTTTCAGGTCCTTTTAAGATGGAGGAGGGTGAGAGTTGGAGGGTAGATAAATGGGAATAAATGGAGCAAGTGTCGTAGACTTGCCTCTCTCTCTCTCTAACAAAATAAAGACAATAATGTGATGAGGATGAGACTCTGTCATGCAATGTAATAGAATACAATGTCTTTTTGAAAGTCATGTGAATCTCATAGAAAAAGATTGCACATTACATTGAAAAAGATAAAATGATTCTTTATTCCTTCCAAGGAACCTTTTTGGAATATATGTACATATGTATAAGAAATAGTTCCAGTCTCAACTTTGTCCTTTTTTGACTCTCATTTTCATCTTTGAATCTCACGCTCTCTCTTCAACTTGTCTCCATTAAGTTTTTGCTCTATCTGTATAATGAGGGGAGGAATCCCATGCCAGTTTCCTTAGTTAACAATTTAGCAAGTACCATGGGATGGGATGTTCTGTAGTTGTGTAGATAAAAGGGAGAGAGAGAAAATTTTCTTGTCCACATTTTCCCTTGTATAATTTCCCATGTATATTTTGGATAATGGTACAAGGAGGATAGATGGATCTACATTAATAAGAAATTAAAGGGAGAAAAGGTGGGTTTTGACTCTACTTTCTCTCTCTAAAAGATTCTACACAAAATTATTTTCACTCCACAGTCTCACTCCTAAAAACTCATTCATTTACCAATACCAACGCACAAATTTTAGTAAAGAGGGCCTCGAGTCCAAGAAAATTCATTGCATATTGCATCAAACATGTAGTCACTCGTCTTAGCCCCTGCTTGTTACAAAATACATGTGTATAAATTTATATAGGACAGTATAAACATTTTAGCTGCATTGCACCAAGTGTACACAAAGATACTTAAAATAGTTGTAACTTGTGTTTGGTCATATATATAGAGAGAGAGAGAGTCTCCCTGTGGAGGAGAGTATCATCAAGTTGTGTGTATAAATATAAAGCAGGGATTCTTGGCAATGAAGTATGTACCTCTTCTTCTATTCATCATTCCTACAGTCAACCCCAACCAATGGAATGTGAATGGTTTAAAATGGAGAGAAAACTAATCGACTGTATTAGACTATGGCGTCTCCATTTATGAGTTAAGATGTTTCTCTCAACTCTGACATCTTCCCCCTCTCCCTCTCTTTATTGAGATAGAGATATGGTATCAGTAAAAGTGGAGAGAAATGAAAAACATTTTCTATTTTGATCAACTTTTAAATATTCCAACTGAAAATTTGTTGTTGGGAAACATTTTTGTGTGGCCACACAATGTTAAAATGTGGGGGTGTAAGTATAGATATGCACTTTGTGTTTTCCTTTTTATGTATTCAATGATGATGACGTCAGAGAGAGAGAGAGAGAGGATGGGTACACATGTAAAATTGTGTGTTTCTGTCTACCATAAGTACCGCTTCAATATATAGAAAAGAGAAGAAGCTTGTTACAAAAGTATTCATGGCTTGTACAAATGTAAATACAAAAGACAAAGTGTTCCAATGGTTTTTAGCCATTGTCATTACGAAACCCCACCACTACTACTACAGAGAGAGAGATAGGAAAATGAAATGAGTGAAAATAAGCAGATGTACACACTCCTACTCTTTACTTTCCATTTAAAAAAAAGTTGCATCTACAATTTTTCATATATTTATGTATTGTGTGTACATGGTCTCCTCATAAAAATTAAAATGGATTGCTAATGGAAACACATAAAAATATATGCCCCTCTCTCTCCAACATTATACTGATACACAATACACACGCAGTAAAAAAATAGTGGAAAATCAATATAACACAAAAAAAGGAACGAAATTTAAACAAAAATTCTAAATGAGTCTCTCCAATCTAATGCATGCATATTGTCATATAACTACTTCCTGTCTATTTCTCCATGGACCGTAAAAATGCACTACGGGAAACTACCTAAATGTACATACCATCCAACGAAAAAGTCTTTATAGTAAAAAGATACGAGACTACAGAAAAGAGAAGACTAGACTAGAAGATGAAGAAGGAAAAAAGGAAGAATCTGTGGCTAATTTGACAGGGATGGAATAGTGACAATGGCTTAATAATAGAAGAATTATGAGTGATGGAAGGAGGCAGCAGAGCATGGAATTATTGTACATTAATAAGACAGACATTTTCATATTTTACACTCCTCCCTCTCTCTGTCTATACATTACATAATAAAATTTGAAAACCCCATGTAAAAATTGAAGCAGGTCGTCTTATTTGTATACAAAAATTTTTTTGAGATGAAAGTCAGCAAATCTTTTCTCTCTGTGTATGTAATAGTCAACTTGGCACATATTGGCCCATTCAATGTAAAGGCACGCACGCCTGTACACTCCATATGCATTGCATGGAGAGAGAGAGAGAGATGGAAGACTAATAAGCGTGTGTGTGTGGGGGGGGGGGGGTATCTGGTATAACATGAAGAGGAAGAGAAGAACAAGAGAGAACGTTCACTCAGACGTCGTTCTGCATGGCTGATGTAAATTTAAGTGTTGGAGCTGGAGCTGGGGAAAAGACCAAGACTTTGACTTGATACTGAGGCTAACCTCATACTACTTTACTTGATGCACTTGAAATTGTGTGAGGAGAGAGAGAGAGAGGAGGAAGACGAACAAGAAAAGTTTGAAAAATGAAGCTTCTCTCCTTCTTCCAACACACCATACACAGTACAGTAACACAGGAGAGAGAGGGTGATAGGAAAGAGATCCTATTTTATCTAATGCATCTTATGTAAGCCGCATTTCAAATGTGGTTTTTTACACTATATAACAATATGTGTGCACAAGCCAATTCATATAAGTCTCTCTCTTTCTTTACTTTTTCAGATTTCTTACTTTGCACTATTTTTTATGTTATGTTATATCATCTGCATCCTTTTTCTTTCTTTTTTTGAGGGGGGTGATATAATATCTACAGAGGGTAGCTACTTCTATTTTAGACAGCCGCAAAGTATTTAATTTCTCGGCTAATACACAACTTAGAATCACAAATGTGGGCTTCCTGTAAAGCCTGGTCAATTCTGAGTCGGAATATAAAATATCATGACCGGATGTTGTCATTTGACCTGACACGGTGACCCGAAAGACGACAAGTCGCACATCAAAAATTCCCAAAAGTGTTTTTTTTTCGACTTTCGCACTTTGATTGTTGCAGATAATTATTAATTGCGGTCACAAGAGGTCACCCAGAAATCCCAAATAATTTATACGTGTCAAGAACAATCCAATTGACCATTTGATACTTTTTATCTCATCAAAAATGGACAGGTCAAGCTGTCAGGGTCAGCTTTGTGCCAAAAAAGTTCGTACCCACTTTTTTTCTCATTGTTTCTTATGGGGAGTGCGTTTTTTCATAGTTTGCGTCGTCTTCGTGTGTCAATATCGTTTTTGTTTTTCAACATAAAAATTCTAAATCTTGGATATCTGTAAATTAAGTGTTGGGGTTTTCAAAAAATATTCTTTTGAAAATTTAAATAGAGTGAGAGGGGCGGGGGAGGTGGAAATAGCCAGGAAAATTACGTTTCCGACTTGTCGTCTTTCGGGTCACCGTGTCAGGTCAAATGACAACATCTGGTCATGATATTTTATATTCTGACTCAGAATGTATCTGGCTTTACAGGAAGCCCACATTTGTGATTCTAAGTTGTGTATTAGCCGAGAAATTAAATACTTTGCGGCTGTCTAAAATACAAGTAGCTACCCTCTGTAGAAACACTTTATATGTCTAAAGGTATGATCTCTCTCTGTTCGTCTTGCAATTTCCGCAAAAAAATCTTTGGGAGCTTGACTTTTGCCAAAGACATGGTCGTCATCATCTCTCTCTCTTACTCTTTTCTTCTACCCAATCTTTTTTTTTCTCCTTGTGATGAAAAGGAGAAATAAAAGTCTAATGTACATGGAGAGGGAGAACAGATCGACAGTTGAGTCTCTCTCTCTCTCTTGTTACTCGAACAAAAAATTTTTATTCATCTGTTCTTTTTTACATGGACTATAATATACCCTTGTATGTAGTATACTTGGTTGCAAGCCTTTTAACTTTTTTTTATTTCTTTTTTCAATTCTATTCTCTCCAATATTATATATGGGCTATATCTATAGATGGTGACAAAATTGATATTCTAGCGTGTTGGATTAGAAAATAAAAATCTTTCTCTCTCTCACTTCTTTTATTCTTAGAGAGAGAGAGAGAGAGAAAAAAAAAGAGAAAGAAAAATGTGTAATCTGTGAAACTCAACTTTTTTTACACTCTCTCTGTCTCTGTCTTGAACCACCAACCACCTCTTTTTTTGGACAATGATTCATGCGCCCATACTTTAAACTCTTTTTTTGGGGAGGTTTTCATGTATTTCATGTATTACTCTTTTAGCTATAGATAAATGATAGACATTTCTATGGTTCCATGTGTAAAGTCTCTCTCTCTCCTGGAGAAGAAAAAAAATGTTGATAGTTTTTACCAAAAAATCATACGACTTTCTCCTATATAATATTCCTACATATCTCTCTCTCTCTCTCTGTGTAGATCAAGTTATGTAAAATCTTACCTTGAAATACACACACGTACATGTCTGTACCCACAAAAATTCTTTTTCTTATGTCTCTCACTTTTTTTGTGGAAAATTGGAATACGTCTTGATATTTTACTTGTGTCTACAAGTACAGATATACATACAACTAGAGACTAGAGCACTAGAGAAAGCATGTAGGTCTTGATATTATGTATGTACATGAATTGTAGATCTATTCATCTTTTTAGAATCTTTCGTTTCGGTTTTTTGGTGTCTAGCTTAAATTTGAGTGCCCGTCAGCTACGTAGAGTAAGTGACGTCGTTGAATCATACTGTGCCACCTTTTAACACACAAAATGGAGAAAGAAGAAAAAAAACTCTTGCAATGTTCTCCAGCTTCACACAGAGAGAGAGAGAGACGATTTGGTGGTACTTCATTTTCTTTGACTTTGAATCTATATTATGTCTCTCTCTCTCTCTCCATGATGGTTCTAGCCTTTTTATTGCAGCATGTGCTTTAAGAAAAGTACAGTGGCCTAGATAGGGCGGTTAAGACAAGTCTATTCAAGCGAACAACATTTTGAATGTGTAATCATGTAAATCGATAAAGGAGTTGAATCGCACATGAACTCCCTATATATATATATATATATATTATACATATAGTGTACATCTATGAGTAATAAAGACTCTCTCTCTCTTGCTTACTTCTCCTTGTACACAATACAAAAAGTTATCATGCATCCTTCTCTCTCCCTTTTCAATAATTCCTCATGCTTTCCAAGTAATCTTTAATCTACTTTAACTAGAGAAATCCAAGGACAATATTTCTCATGTCTCTTGAGGAGGGGAGAGTGTGACGTTGGTCATAGATATATATATATATATATAAATATATATGTTCAAGTACTTGTAAAAGTTGAACTGCCTAGTGTCTGTGTATAGCTTAACAGAGTTAAACTACATGCATTCATTATTCTCCGTTGACTAGAACTATTGCTGTCTTCTCCTTTAGCTACTCTCCTTTGCCTATTTCCTCCCTTGTAAAGCTGTGAGCTCCGAAACTCTTTGGATAGCTTTTGTCAAGCGAAATAGCTCGAAATAGCCTCATTATGGTCTTAGACTTTGCCTCGTTCATGCTCCTTTCCTCCCCAAAAAAACCATGTCCTCCCTATTCCCTCCATTCCAAGTTTTTCATGGATGGAAAAAAAAGAACCTGCCAAAGTGAAATTCCTTCCTTTTGTGTCCCATTCTCTTTCTTGTGTGTGTGTGCGTGTGTGTGTGACTATCTGTCTGCATACGATGGGTTCTATGATGCTCCCTCCCTCCTCACTCCATTGCTCTTGACTACTTTCTTCTTTCCTCTCTTTTTTTCAATACTAAAAATACGAATAAATTGCCCTTTTCTGTAAATGCAAGCTCAACTTGAGCAGTTTCTTCAGGTTTTCTCCCCCCTCCTCTTTTTTTTATTCTGTCGGCTTCCATACAAAAAAAGGCCCTTTTTTTCCTTGTATCTGTAGAAATACGTACAGAGAGAAGAGAGGAAAGAGAGAAAGCTTGAGAGGAAGTTGGTGAAAGTGAAAATACACATTTTTGGGGGAGGGGACTTTCTCCTCCTCACATTTATTGTAGAAATTTACACAAATGTCTAATGTGTCATGATGGTGGTTGGGTGGGTATAAATAATATTATTTAAAATATTAATGTGTCTCACTATTGTGAGAGTGGGGACGCACTATTTGTGAGAGGAGTGCGTACATAATAAATATTAGTTTATATTTAATCTCAAGATATTTCATAGCAATGACAAATAGTAAATGATTAAAATACAAGAACAAGACAAAATATATTCTTGTTTTCTTCCTCCTCCTCCTCTTTGTATCTCTTTAAAAAGGAGGAGATCGTGACTGGAGGAGGGAGGGAAGAGCTCGGAAAACTGAGAAAGAAGAATAAGTAGTTTTGTCTACATGTGTACATTTTAGAAGAAGCACAAGGGATGGTGACGAAAGTTGCACTAATATATGATAGTAAATAAATATATTGTATCACAGTCACTGCACACATTGTATACACAGAGAGAGAGAGGACATCATATTGCATTAGTTGGTTGTAGAGGAAAGAGGAGGCAGTGGAGCCAGTGAAAAGTTATGTAGTAGAAAGACCCCGATAAATTACTTGCTAAGATCTAACAATTATTGTTGTTTGCACAAACTCCTCGCGACACGCCTACCTTTCCTTTAGACTTGTCTCGAGCCTCCTTATCCCATTCTCACAACCCATTTTCTATGCATACTTTTACTTTGTGCAAAAGCACCACAGAGAGAGAGGGAGAGAGACTTAAGGAGAATGGAGTTTTCCCATTTGAACTAGTGGGGTTTTGTAGAGTTGATTCTGGTATATAATATTCTTATATCTATCTTCTTCTTGTTCTTCTTATGTGGGGACTTAAAATGGATGGCAAAGACAAAAAAAAACTTTTTCTCCTCCCTCCCATTCTCTGAGATCTGTTGGTTCCCCTTAAAGTTGTGAAATTTATGGAACATCTTCAATGTGCATGCTGTTTTCAAGTGTGCCCATCTCCTTGTCTCTACAATTCTTTTGCACTTACAATATTTTTTCCGTGTGTGGCCATAACCTCAGTGGTTTCTCCTCTTTCTCTTTTTTTTGTTCTTTTTTGGGGGGGGTAAAAAAAAATAAACCGCGTAAGGTACACATGGGATGAAATGAATTTCTCAACCATCTATTAGACTTAAGCTTCTAACGGACTTTCTTCCACATTTTTACTCCTAGACAAGAGACAGGGAGGAGGAGGAGGGTTTGAGCATTTCTGCATACATGGGCATATCAGTAGTGGTCAGAATAATGCTTTCTCTTTTTTCTTTCTCTTTTTTACTTTCATTTCTTCTTTTTTTTTGAGACAGAGAGAGAAAGCAGTGCTACTTTTTCTCGTTTATCTTTTCACACACTTTTATCTTCTTCCTCGCCTCCTTTCTCTCCCGTCTTCTTATGTGGTCTCTTAAGGAGAGAAAGTGGGATGAAACTTGAGATGGATAAGTTTATTTTAAGAAGAGAAATAAAAGAATTTTTTTTCTCTGTGTAAACTTACATGTATTATTATATTATGTACCTATTTATATTGTGTATAGTCTAGATACTTTTACATTTTTTTGAAAATTAGTTGAAACAATAGAGAATATTTTTTAGTCTAATTCTAAAATTCTCAAACGTATTTTCTTAAAAACAAGAGATTTATTAATTTTTAAAATTGAAAAAAATTTGGCATACTTAATACATTAATCATGTTTGGTTGACCAAACTTGAGCCCTTTGGCAATGTACCCTTTAATTTGGAGTGTTTATTATTTTTTGGATTATTCTTCTTTTGTAAACAAACTCCCGTCAGTTTTTTTGGGCGTTGACTATAATAGAGAGTACATTTTCTTATATAAAATGGAAGAGAGGAGAAAATAGTGGTGTCTGGTGAATGGGTCATTTGGTAGAAATTTAAATAGTGAAATATTTCACATTGTTTTATGATGTAGAAATAGTGTAGAAAATATGTCATAAATATGTCGGATGTGAGAGGTTCCGGGTTTCTTCCTTTCTCCCTCCTCTTTCACTTTCTCCAGTCTTGTCTTTTTTAGTTAAAGTTTTCTTCTGGTGTACTTAATGGCATTAGTAAGAGGGAAAATGGTGTGATGGTGATTCCAACAGTTTAGATCCCCCTCTTAGTGTTATACGTTATGAAATAATCATTAAAACGCGTGAGAGCATGTGCGTAATGTGAATTAAATCTCGTGAAAATATATGAATTCCATGTAAGTGGGTAGTACTCCCAGTGTAAAAGAGAGAGGAGAAACATTTTTCCAAAAAGGATTTTCTCTTTAGAATTGACTTGCTTTCTCTCTCTCTCTTGAAAGTCCTTTTCCCTTTTTCCTCATATGAAAAAAGAATAGAAAGTAGAGAATAAAGAATTTTATCTCTCAACTTTTTTGAAAAGTCAAAGTAGTCGGAGGGACATTAAAGGTTAGATTTTGCTTGTCTTGTTTGGGGAAGAGAGTCCTGAAAAAAGGGAAGAAAATAGAGAGGGAATTGTTGAAAAGGGAACATCTGCCCTCTCCGCCTCGCATTAGATACGCTTTAGCTGTTGATCTTGTTCTCGTATTAATTATGGCTTTAATTATCTAAGAATTATGCATATCGTGCATTTGATATCTTTTGTGTACACACACACACACAAACTCATAAGGGGCTTTCATCGTCAGTCTCTCCATTTTACAGTGAGAGACCACAAGGAGGAGAAACCCAAGAGGTTGGTGAGGTTGGGGCCCATCTTGATGATATTGTATTATCTTATGAAGAAGGAACAAGGAATAAAGAATTTTACTAGTTACCTCTCTTACACTATACAAAAGTTTACTATTATGTGATAAAATATAATAATATTACAAACCATAGAGTACCACCCTCTCCCATAGTTATAACATAGGCCCATGTTTTTGTATCCACGCTCCAATTTTATACTCCTGACATGACTAACATATTCAAAATTTATGCCTTTTTCTTATTCAAATAGAATGTATAGTATACTACAAGACTTTTTTGTACCGTACAAGAACAAGAGCAAAGCGTTAGTGAGACCCACCATCACCATGCATAAATTACGAGACCCCCGGAAGAACTAGACTAGTTGTTCTCTCTCTCTCTTTGTGTACATAACATGTAATATATTGAAGGTCCTCTATATATATATATACATTTTTTTGAAGATGCTTTTTTCCAAGCTGCTGCCGATACTCGGGATCACTTCTTTGCATTTGACTTGCTTTCAACTTGATACACAGACAGAAAAATTGACATGGTAGTTTATCTATCTTTGGGAAAAAATGGGGAATTCGAGCCAAAACCACGTGGACCTACATAGTACATAGTGGTAGAAGATGGAAGGCAAGAGAAAAAAAAGGCTCAAAGAGAGAGAATGTGTTGGTTCATAACACGCTTGAACGCCCTTCCTTTTCTCTCTTGTTACATAAGAGAGACCCCTGTACATAATTTTTGTTGCATACATTTTCAAGATAACCGGGTAATACCGAATCCTCCCATCTGTTCTCCCATGTGGTGTTTTCATCTATATAGTGTGTGGAGACAGAGTGTGACTTTTTTTTATATATAACAACATAATATTTTATTTCATAGATTACCTTCAACATTACATTAGACTTTTTTCATCCCCTCCTTCTCCTCCTTCACTGTATATTTTACATGCATGAATGAGTTTGGAAATTTTAAATTTTATAATAAAAAATATACATTTTCTTCTCAAAAAAAATATTTTTATGACATAATATAATTTTGCTTTGTGTACTATACTGTATACAAAAAAACATGCAGTACAATATTTTTGAGAATTGAGAAGTGAAGTAAAGAAAGAGAAAGTCTCGTTAAAAATGAAAACTAAAATAAATTATTTGAAGGGAATGGGGGAGGGGCTGTAAAAAAAATTGAGAGAAAAAAGAGAGATGAAAAATGAAATGACAAAATAATTTGTACTCAAACTGACTACAACCCTTAAAGGAGATTCAATGGCAATTTTTCATCATGGATATTTTTACAATGGTGAAAATATTGAGTTGAAGTTTTATTTGCAGAAAAAAAGGGCGGAAGGCGGATTTTTTTTTGAAAAGTGTGAGTCAATCTGATGGCTTGTCATATTTTCCATGGTATTTGCCATGAAATGAATCAAACGAGGCAGAATGAAGATAGTTACTTACAACCTCCCAGCCACTTGGGCACAGGCTACAGTGTTACGTGCTACAGGCTAGAGTTCATGTCCATGTTTTTTTCCCTCGTATAAGTTCCCTGTGTCCTATTAAAGCAAAGTGAATTTGAGTCCATTTTGGTGTGTGTGTGTGTCCTCCACATTGGACGTTGACACAAAAAAGTTTTTTGTGTTTTGTTGGCTTTGGCTTTCTTCCCTGTTTTTTGTCATGTGTGCATGATATTCCATATAAAAAGGAAATTGTACAAAGTCTTTTGCCGTCTGCCCTCATAATGCAATGTATCGACATGCTCTCCATATAGTCTTGACATCAAACATGACATATGAGCTTGACACACTCTCCATGCTCCCTATTTATGTGGTACATAGACACACACACTCAAATGAAGGAGAGAGAGAGAGAGAGATGATTTGAAAAATGGATGCTATCGTGAGGATTTTGTGTGCGTTGCATTATGAAGATGATGATGTGTCCATCGCAATCAGTCGTGAGAATCCTTCGAGCTCCAAACAGTCAGAGAGGATCGATTCACAGGAAAACTTTTTTTTTCTTTTTTTCTTCAACTCTTCGCCTTCTTTGGTCAACTTTGAGCATATAAAAAAGATGGATCATAATGGAGCTTATTCTTCATCGTTTACAGTTTTCTCATAAGCTACATTACACCAGAGAGAGAGAGAGACAACTCCAGACTGGCTCCTATGCCAATCTATGATCTAGGTATCTCTATGTGTAGCCCATTGGATCGTGAAGAGTTGTTGTACAAATTCTTTTTTAAAATAATGTTTCAATGCTTTGTCAAACTTGCATTTAGGTAACTGTGCCTTGTGTTGTATATTGTACAAGGTATAAGCATAACAATTTCCATCGATATCTGGCGCATACCAAAGCCCTTTTTTTTGAAGTCAAGATATTCATTCAATTCATCTCAAGTCGTGTCCTCATCCCTCTCTCTCTCTCTCTCTCTTGTGTATGCCATGACATGGTGAATTGCATTGAAAAATTTTAAATATTATCTCCATCATTTTCACACACTCTCAATTACACAATGTCACTCACAATTTTACCATTTTTACCATACAAATAAATAACTACAAAAATTTTAATTTCATCTTGTGTACAACTACAACTACAAGTATTCTAGAATCATCCAGAATATGTTGGATTTATTTTTTTGGTTGAAAAAAATAGTCAACAATTAGCCTGTTGTAAAATGGATTTTAATCCAAGATAAAAATAAGAAAATTGCATTGTGCAAAAGGAGTAAGGAGTAATAGAGATGGATTTGTCTAGTATAAAAAGAGAGAGAGAGTATTATATTTGTTTTTCTGAGAAGCCTTGAGAGTCCCTAATTGGATTAATAATGATATGGTTGGTAAGAAAAACCACGTAGGGTGTCATTAGTGTTATGCTGGAGGAGATTCTTTTGTTATGTAGAAGAGAGAGAGAGAGAGAGATACATTTTTGCCACTACCTATTTTTATTTCCAGCCTCACGCTACAAATTCTCTTTTAATATACTGTAAAATATATAGAAAGTAATAAGAGTATCGTCCATGACAAAAAAAGTTGTAGACTTTGTACTCTTGTCTTGTACACAAAAAAAAAGTTTGTATGATGATGGAAGCTTTTGAAAATGAGGGAGTCTATAATATTATTTTTTTTTAATAATATTAGACTGTACATTATTTTGTTGATTGAATACTTATAATATTTTCTATGCAGAGTAATCGTTTGACTAGGAATTTCTCTCTCTCTCTCTCTGTTTTGTGTGGACTATTTTAACTTGGTTGGGTATTGGAGATAAGTTTTAATATTTTAAGAATGGTTTAAGTTGTGTGTCATCCATCATTGGAACATGTATGCTTTTGATTCTCACGATCTGACAAATATTCAATTGAAGACGCAATCTTGGCTCTATTCATATCAAATCTTTCTCCATCATGAGATTTTCTTCTCCGTTCAAGAGTTTTTCTGCCGACATTCAATACACACACCAAGCACTGAATTCCACACACACACACACACGACTCGTGTAATATACTCCTATAGATATAGACATAGTTCCACATTTCTCATTAAAAGAGTTTCTCTCTCTCTCTTGTAAGTCTACCAAAAAGGAAAGGCAAGGAGAAGAAGAGTTCGTCGATCCTTTTCTTCCCTTCAAAGTCGATAAGGCTTTCCGGGATAAAAATCGATTTTATTTTTTTTTCGTGATGAACGCCGCCAACGTTTGTGCATTCACCAATTATTTTGAGCTGCTAGACCAGCTCTCTCTCTCTTCTCTAGTCTTTCGCTCTGTCAGCTGCTGGAAAAAATTTTCTGTTCTGAGGCTCTCAACCGAACAAAAAAATTGATCGTAGGCTCTTTAGTTCTTTGTAACTGTCCATTTTGTGAGATATTAGAATTTCTCTTTACTTTTTTTGCAAAATAAGCCCAAATTTTTACAATCCTCAAAACAAAATTCCAACTTGTCTTCGTTCGTCCTCTCCCTCAATTCGAGTCTCCAGACTTGAGACTTGAAAATAGAATGACAAGCTTAGGAGTAACATTTTTTTTTCTTTACTACAAAATTTTACCTCTGGGTATTAGAGACAGATTTTATTTTTAATTTGTTAAAAAAAAAGTTTTCGTTACCTGGACTTGGAGTTTTGTTTGTTGTGGGGAGGAGAAAAAGAATTGAATTTGATTATAAAAATAGAACCACCTTCATCTACATGAGAGAGTGTGTGGATCTGTGGATGGATGAAAAACGAGCTGTTAATTAAAGTCCCTATGCCATTCCCCGTGTAAATGAGAGACGAGATAAAACTGAATTATCTTTAGATGTTAAAAAAAAGTTGGGTTTGTTTGTGTGTGTGGGCCCAAGGGCTGACTCTATTTCCAGTATAAAAGGATATTCAGTGTTATTGTACATGCCACAACATTTCTATGAGAGACAGGGAGGTAGAAAAGGAAGAGGAGGAGGAGAGAACATTTGAAAATGTACGACTAACATCTTTTTTGTGTATCTCTCTCTCTCTCATCATGGAGAGAGAGATGAGACTCCAAGTCTTTGCCATCACAATGGTGTCCAATTTAATTCAACATTCAACCTTGAAGGGGAGAATAAGTTTAGCGTGAATGAAGAAAAAGACGTTGACAATTGCCAATTAACAACCGTGGTGACGTTTGCTCTAATTAGCCACGGCAAAAAGTTACCTCGGCTTTTCTTTCATTTTCCAACTCTTTAAAACCCGGCTTTTCACTATTTCGGATCCTATCCCTCCTCTTCTTTTTTTTCTTGTACATTTTCAGCTTCAACTGTACACTTCTTTCTAGTTTTAGGTAGCCTAAAATCCTTGACTTTATTTTATTGAAATTTTATTTATTTATAGAAATTAAAAATAATAGTACAAAATATTTTAAAAATAAATAACTTTACTTAGACTGTTAACTGTCTTATTAAAATAAAAGTTTTCATTTTTAAAAATAAAATGACTCATAGTCCTGTAGAGAATTTAATAAAAAAAATAATTTTATGGTTTATACATATTTGTCAATAGTGGTATAAATATAGACTTTTTTTTCTTTTTGTAAAAGAGTCTACAAAAGCTTCTTTTTGCCTGTTAGTCAAAGTGTTAAAAAAAAAAAGAATTTTTTTTTTCTTGGAGTCCCACATGACGCTCAAATACCAATTTCCAGAAGGCGGATTTCAATTCCAAGGACTGAAAAATCTTTTGACAAAGTATTAGACATTTATAAAGAGTGAGAGTACACAGAGTGCAGATTGTGGTACAATAACATCCCCCATTTTCCCTTCTCTCTCTTTCTCCTGTACGTATATATTGACTCGTCTTTCAAGACTCTTTCGTCTTGAGCTTGTTTTGAGAGGGAAGGCTCCGTGTTTTGATTCTCATATTGATTTCAATCCTGGATTGAGTATGAATCCTTTAAACTAAACATTCTCTCTCTCTCTCTACACACACACCACACAATGTTATTCTCCCAGTTATAGCCCTTCTTCCTCTTTTACCTTTTCCTACACAGAGAGAGTGGATCATGCAATTGAATTCATGGACTCTTTTTTTTCATCTTATTTGTATTAAAATCTATCTCTCCATTATGTAACACAGCCCTTGGACTAGAGAGTGTGTGAATCATAAATTTGTATTGAGTATACACTCAACATAGAAAAAAGGGCTTAGAGTATAAATAAAGTATCTATAGTCTCCTGTCTCCTCTATAACTAGAAAATATATTCTTCCTAAAAAAATATTATATAGAGTCATAAACTCTTTCATGGGAGCTTATAGTCTCACAAATTTTTTAAAATAAGAATAAGATGCGTAGCATACCCCCTCCTTATATTGATATTGGTAAAAATAAATATAGACTGTGTTTGTAGTCTAGTCTTAAAAATATAACATGGAGAGATATAAAGATCCATATGATCAACTTTTCTACATCATTTAGCCATTTGTTGCTTTGAATATTTTTTGAGATTTTTACAAGACGACAGTTTACACTGTACTATCTCTACAGTGTAGTTGTGTGTGTTTGTGTGTGTATTTTTAAAATTTGCCAGTCATTCTCTATTCAATTTTTTTTAATGTAACATAATCATGTGGCTTCAAGCTTCAAAGATAAGACAGAGTTTCTTTTCTTATGATTAAACAAGTTAAGAAAAATTTTGGATTGGAGTATTCGAGAACTTGACTTGAAATTTTTCACCACGGACGATGCAAAGGAAGAAAAACCAGGTCCATACTTTGTACAGTCACCGGGATGATCTAAAACTATGAAATATATAGTCATTGGAGTAGTAGAGAAGAAAGAATGAGTTGAAGAAGACAACTTTGATGTTAATTACATGTTGAGACTGTGGAAATGACCATTATCTTTACACTATTTTTTTTCTTCTCTTGTTAAAAGAGGCTAGCCATGATGGTGGCATTGTCCACTTTTTTTTGTGCTCTCGGGTGTTGCTTACTCTTGTTTTTTTTATCCCGTTGATTATAACCTCCCCAAATTTTTTTTCTTATGTGGTCATTTATATGATAACGCTCAAATATTCTCTCTCTCTCTCTCTCTCTCTCTCAGAATCTCACCCGGTGATTTCATTACCCCAACATTTTGCTCTTGTAGTCTCACTTCTTACCTGTATTATTATGGCGCGACGGGTGTCGTCGCATGGCCTACACCTAGATAGCCATCATTTGTAACCCATAAGCTCTCTTCCCCATGTACCTATCTGTACTACAAAGCACAGAGTAGACAATCTTGTTGTTCTGATGAGGAAAATCAAGTTTTTATCTCTCTCTCTCTCTCTTTCGTTGTCAGTTGGAGTCCACTCTCTCACATTGTTTTAAAATGTGTAATTGACCGTTTACTTGATAAACTGTCATTTAAATTCTTTTCAAATTATTTATTTATTCTTCTATTGTCTCTCTCTCTCTCTCTCAAGAGAGGGGAGAAAAAGTTATGAATAATTTTACACATTTTATTCATTGAAAAATATGAGTAAAAACAAAATAAATCTTTTCAACTGTCCCCACCTTAAATAATAAAACTTGCAAAAAAAACATATACTCGTACAGTGGAGAGAGATCAAAGAATAAAATAATAATTATAGAAAATGTTTTTTTTGCTCTATAAATTTTCTGTTTGTTTAACAAAAGGGAGATGCCATTGTACTCATTTCATCTCCAGCTAGTTTGAGTTTCCAGGAGGGGTATCTGTAAAGTAAAGACCCGCTCTCTGTCTCTGTGTATGCATATAAAAAGCTATTCATTTTGAGAAATGTAGTTGATATCAATACAATACAATCTCTGCCTTCCTCCTGCTTAGTTAGTTGAATGACTTTGCAGATTCTGGACTATTGTGTGGTTTTTGTGAACAGAAGTTGAGTTGGTTTCAGAGAGAGAGGGGGGGGGGGTGATTTTCTTGTCTGGAGGTGTAAGATGAGTCTTATAGAGAGAGTCTTTATGAAAGAATATACTTTTTGGATGGGTTGATGAAATGGAGGATGGGAATTGAAGCAACTAAATTACATGTATTGATTATTACTTTGCTCCTGAATTTAAATGCCACTACTTTTTGCTACCCTCCTACTCTCTCCACTCTAAATGTATACATGTGTATACATATGTAAAATATATGCAAGGCATCTCCAGTTCTCCAGCTGAGTTCTCTAATCCTTATAAAAGTTTTACACATTTAGTGCTCACCCTATTATAAATTATATGGGGGGATGTACATGTTGTATAATGTACAGCGTGCAATGTAGAAGATGGAAGAGATAAATTTATAAATATAAATTTACAAAAAATAAATAGCAGGCTCTTTACTCTTTGTACTCCCTGTACAAAGATACTAATAGTTGTATCTGTAGTTTATATATTAAATAGTATAGAGAATAATGTTGAGAGATGATGTAACATTAAAAGAATTATTTATATAAAAAAGAGAAAAAAGTATAAATATTAGCGTGAGAATAAATTTATACAATTGATATTTTTCAGAAGGATAGTCCAACATGGTTATTACGAGTATTTATACTTCATTTTTTACTCCCATTAAAGTTTTGGCCTCTGTCTACTCGAGTGAAAAATGAACATAAAAATTGACAATAATGGCAAATAATAAATTTAACCAAGTCTACTAATTACACATGAATATATCTAGGAGAGAGAGAGAGAGAGAGATAGACTAGGGAAAAAGTAGTTTAAAAAGGCTTTGTGTCATAAAATGTTTACGCTCCTTATCAGAACAACCCAGTGACATTCATGTTTGCAATGAAGGTAATTTTGTCTCTGTCCCCGCATCCATTCAATGGCTTTTTTCTCTTCTCTATCCAACAAATTCAGGCCATCCTCCATTTCTCGAACCCACACACATGAACATAAACAGTTGAGAGAGACAGAAAGAGAAAGAGAGAGAAAATTTTGGGGGAGTTTGTGCGATTTGGGTGAAAGAAAACATTGCAAAAATGAAATGAAACTAGTTTTTTTAGCAAAAAAAATAGCGTATCCATAGTTTTGCACAGAAAAAAAAGTTTTTTTTAGGAAAGATGCAAAGAGTGAAAAAACAGATGGGAAAGGGGGCAATGGAAGACGAGAGACCCCAAGGAGGCAAAATTGCTGTGTAGGACGAGGACTATGGAGGATTTATCACGTCATGGGGAAGTTTTAATAATAGTGCACCGTGCTCAATGTAGCGCAAAAGAATGTAGCCAAAGATATGAACATTTCTTTTTTCACATGTACCCCTTCCCTCCTCCTCCTCCTCCCTTAACGTTCAACATTCTACAATGAAGGGAGAGTATAGTCAAGTTATGATCCTTGAAAGAAACATTCATTTTTTTCTAGAGAAGCGCATTATGTAATATATGCCTTCTTATTACACTCAAATTGTGAGTGAGGACGACACGAGTGGATCTCTATAACAGATGTACGACATTTTGTTCACTACATATACAGCACTATAATGCAAATTCAAATAAAGGGAAGAGACACACACAGAGAGAGAGAGAGAGGGGACAGAAAAGCTTTTTCTTTTTTTCACGGTTAGATTTTTATAAATTACACTCAACAATATTAACTTTTTTAAGCTGTCCATGGTCATACTGATACGATTAGTGATTATGTGGTTTAATGTAAAAGTGACGAATGTTTTTTGTCACCACTTTCCCCCCTCCCCTCTTTTTTTCTTACTTTAATATCTTTATACAATTGCAGGATTCATTTTCATGATATCTTTATTATTATTACTCCAATTTTCTTGGCCTTTTCTGAGACTCACGTCTCTCAAGTCTTTCAGCTTTGCCCACTCTAAATTTCTTGGTCCCTTATACAGCAAATAGGATTTTTTCTTTTTTTGTGACTTTGACTTTCTTGAGAAGAGACAAGTCAAGTTCAATGGTTTTTTTGTTTTTTCTGCCATATTTTACATATGGCATCCTCCCAATCAGCAAAAAGATATGAAATGATGCAAGACAGTTTTCTTGAGACGTCTTGAGAAGTTAAACCGACAAGAAAGTGGTGGAATGGGGAGTGTAATGGAATGGGAGCTGTAAAATTGATTGACATGTTCAAGCAAACATTATGTGAGTTGTGCTATCTTGACATCGAAAGTGAACTTGGTTCAAGTAGCTCATTACAAAATGATTGACTACCTTCCCCCCTCCTCCCCTCTCCTTCCCTGACTTGGGAGTTTGAGTTAGAACAAGAGCCAATAAATGTTTACCTTCTTTTGACTACTACACCTTTTATTCTCATATAATGTACATATTGTATAATCTTTGATACTAATCTTGATCTGAGGTGTATTATATACAATTTTATGACTATTATATTTGTATTAATGTACATACTCTGTGTATTGTACGTGTACCTGGGAATTAACAGAGTTACAGTTAAAGCAACAAGTTTTGAATACAAAATAAATACAGAGTCACTCCAAGTATTAAATATAATTCTCTCAATGTATATTTAGTCTCTACTGATATACTCGTACAATGTGAATAAATTCAGACAAAAGTGTAATCAAAAGCTACTCCTTGTGTTGGTTTAGAATTCATACAATTTCTATGCTACAATATACACACCAACATCTGCTCTGTTTTGATAAGAGAGAGAGAGAGAGTCCACCTGTTCATTTGAAAGATGTATAATGTATACAAAAGGGAAGGATATGGAGAGTAAAAAAAAGAGTACATGAAATATTAAAAATAGGCAACATTGACAGTCTCAAGGGCTCCCAGGATAAAGCGGGAGGAAGATGAGGGAATTCTTATACATTGTACTTGTGTACTGTGAATTGTCTTGTCAAACTAAAAAAAGAAACATCACCGAGTCCATTATTTTTATTGGAATTGAAATCCCCCCTCTCTCTCTCTCTCTCTCTTTGTATGTGTACTAGTAGGTATACGATGGACCTTTTCCTTGTCTTTTTAAAAAAATGCATTTTGTATGTATCATTGTTAATGTTAGTTCATCTGTGATTTTAAACAGAGTTGGCATTTACCAGTGTGCAGTGGCAAACTTAATGGACAGAGATTTTTGTAGTGAGTCTCACACGTGTTCCTTCCATCCATCACTTGGTCAAGTAGAGAGAGAGAGGAGAAAAAGAATTATTAACATTTTATATCAAAGAAAATTATGCCTCGGGAAATTCATCTCTACCTGTACAGTCTCTGTTTGAAGAGAGAGAGAGAAAAAAAGTTTTTTTATGAACCTCCATTTTCTTTTGTATGACCACAGAGATGAGAATTGATCACTTTAATATTCCAATGATCTCATGCCGGTTCCATGTAATCCTACACTTTGACTGTATTTTTTGGTAAGGAACCAAAAATTGTTTGATGACTAAATGGCTACTATACGGAACGATGCACAAGAGAGAGAGAAAAAAAAAAGTAAATGACTGATGAAGCCAAGTGCCACAAATACTATTTATTATTTTCTTGGTGAATTTAACCATCAATTTTTTTTATAATACTTGATGGCTCATTATTAATGCGAGAATATTCTTAGTCATATCATTTCTTAGAAATATTGTCTACCAAAAAAGTCATCTCACATCTCACAAAAAAAACTAGACGTAGTACATACACATACATGAGAGTGAGTAGATGCATTATACAATTAATTAATGTTGAAATTCTTATGTTTTAAAATTCTGACTAATATCTCAGCTGCTCCTTCTTTCTCTTTCAATTTTTGAGACAAGGTGTGCAATCTTGCAGAATAAATAGACACAAAAGACAAGAGACAGAGATAACAGGAATTGTAACAAGGAAAAAATATTTTTTTTAATCTTTTATTTAATCTACGAGGAAGAGGAGGAGAAGGAATTGAAGCGGAAAATAGGTGAGCAAGAAAAATAATTTTTTTGTATCGTTTTTTGAGTCTTGAATTACCTCACGAGTCGACAAACAGAGAGAGAGAGAAATGACTAAGACTTACACTGTACAGATCAGCTGGAAGATGAAGGTACAATGACTGTCATTGTCACGGTAGGAAAAAAAAGAATAAAAAAAAACATTGTCACTTGAAAAATATGAAGGCAAAGTTAATTGAGAATGAAATTTATGGTAGCAAAAAAGATTACAGTCATCATCATCATCCCTCTCTTATTTTTCTTTTTTTGCTATATCAGTTTTGTCTACCTTTTCACTGTCGAGAAAGAAAAAAACTTGTCGTGGACAAGAATTAAATCCAATCTTGAATTTTACAGGGTGACTCACAACCAATCAAAAAAAATTCTTTGTAAATTTCCATTCCACAAAAAACTTTAGAATTAATGTTACTACAATTTATTATAATGGGGAAACACAAATAATTAAAAATGTTTCTTAAAGCACAACTTGTGCTGCACAAGAAACAAAATAATTAATTATGGATCACCCTGTAAAATGGAAGAGGAAGGTTTATTACAAGAGAGGAAATATATGGATGTGGCAACTTGTTACAAACTGAGAGCTACCTCGTACGGTGTGCATCACACAAGAAATAATAATGTAGTCAAGCTATTAATCTCAAGCTTTGTCTCTCTCTCTCTCTCTCAGCATATGACACAGTGTTGATGGATGGATGAGCGCTCAGGTGGGATTTATCATGAGATGGCAAGTAGAGCCATGTATTTTATACTTAATTTAAATTTAAAATTAACCATGTCTCCTCTCTCTGTCTTTTTGCCTTGTAGCCAATATCCGTCTGAATTGTTTACAATAAAAATAATTATCTAAAAATAAATGGGTACAAGACAAAAAGATTAAAATAATGGATCACATTTCATCTAGTAATTAGTAAAAACAATAGAAATAATCCATCTTTTTTTTATTATCTCCGATTAAGTTTACCTTTCAAGTCAAAAGAGAAAAAAAAAGATTATCTCTGAAAATTGTTGCGGCTCTTTTTTGACACTAAACCATTTTTTGCAAAAAAAAATAAATTTCATCCCGTGGACGTGTTGTCCATAGGCTGGGAACAGAGACAAAAAGACTTTAATAGTAAAATGAGATGAGAGTAATTTTCTGTTGTTTTTAATTCTGAGAAAAATGCAAATGACTGTACATCTGTAAATATACATGTACAGATACAACTAGGTATTTGTAAGGAAGGGAAATGAAAAAAGAGACTAATTTAAAATAAGGTTAAAAAAGTTTTGCTGTGACACATTAGTAAATAGTCATGGATGCTCTAAGCGTATAAAATTAAATTTCATGGTCACGGTCATTGCCCCGCTTTTGTTCTTACCTGAGACGTAAATTTAAGTCGTTGTTAATCTTTAAGTATAAAATTATCTCCACAAAAAAAGGGGACAGGAGACAGAGAAATTGCTCAGAGTTTTGGTCAATGTTTAAACTAAATACATGGACCGTATATATATAAATGTATTTAAGACTGGGGAAAAAAACGTAAAGAATTATTGGAATTGTCATCAACGGTTGTTACTCACAGCACCAAGCGAGTCATCATGGTTGATTGCTTAATAGACATCAAGTTAAATTACATGGGAAGGTTTAATTACTAGGGAATGCATTTTGCAACCAACTCACATTTTTTGCCAATTCATTCCAATCATCTTCACTTACTCACTCCTCCAAGTATTTTCTGCAACATTTTTTTTATCTCTGTACAAATACATGTACAGCCACTTTGGTCTCATTAAAAAATTTAAAAACTCCAGCAAAAAATTCTCTACATTTTTATTGTTTAAAATGTTGAGACAATTTTTGTCTTAATTTAAATTAAAACCTTGTACAAGATTAAGTGTCATTCCTTCACAATATTTATTTGAAAAACATTGAGACAGAGAAACACCAAAAAATAGAAAGAAGAAAAGAGGGGAGAAATGCAAATATAAAAATTAATTAGAAAGATTAAAGGACCATTAATCATAATTAATATTTACATTAATATGATGAATAGTAACACAGGAATATTTACACAAAATTAAAACAACTGTCACGACTCCAAACTTTGTGACTTTTGACTTTGAAATAAAAATCAATCTTGCTCTTTTAGCAATGTTTTTTATTTTCTATGTACAAAAATGGAGAAAGGACAAAGATGAAACTTGAGAGTCAGAGAGAGACTTTGTCTGTATTCCCTATCAAAAAGTCAAAGGTTCAAAGGAGAAGCAAGAGAGAGAGAGAGAGAGGGGAAAGGGGAGAAAACTAATGAAAATGAAAGGGGTGACTCCTCGATTGGTTTTGTTTGCTCAAAATTAAAGTAATCAATGTCTTGACAAGCTTTGTGTGCACTGCTGTACAAGCTCTAAAAACTTTTTCTAATCAAATGTATGGAACTTGAAGTATGTGCCTTTTGTACATATCTCTCCATTTTTCCCTTCACCATCCTCACATGACTCTCCTCTCTCTCTCTCTGTAGATAATATTATTGTAACCCTACTCATTTGAGAGCACGTGGAAGAGTTGTTTTATATGTTTTATGACGATGACGCGGATGGCCCCGTTGACTACCAACGTATTAATTGTCTTAATATACAGACTCATTAAAAGCGCTTATATATTTTTTAAATGTTTACTTTCATCCTCAAACCAAGTGGAGGAAGAGGGAAGGGACATTGGAACCAATTTTATCAAGTTGAATGAATACTCTCTGTCTCTCTGTAAATTTGAGCTCATTGCGTAACCTTATCTATATTGTCTCTACACAAGTCTATGCTAATACAACACACAGGGAGAAATTGTCTGAGTCACTTGAGCCCATTTGACAAAAAACTTATGTGCTCTCCACTTCCCCAACCTCCCAACTTTTTAACATGTCGAATTGTACAATTTTTACTATATGTGGAGAGAGAGAGAGGAACTAACAATCAAAAGACAAAAGAGTTTATTCAGGGGGTTGATATGTTATTTTTTTTCATTTTCTCCCTTCAAGACCTTGTACATCTTTCAACTCACTCCCCAATTCTTTTTAATTGCTCATCTTTTACTCCTCTCTTTAATTATCGTCCGTTTTTTATTTATTCCCCTCCTTGATTTTACTAATAAACCTTTATGATCGTTTTGGATATTTTATAAAGTGCAATTTATTTTAAGTTAGGTTAATTATTTAAAAAATGGGTAAATTATTTTTTTTAATTGTACATACTACAGATACATACTTTTCAATATTTAATATTTTACTGAATTATTTTATTAAACCCAATAAACTTGACCTATTGATTTTTATTAAAGATAAAATGTAAAAAAAGTTTTTTTTTTGAAATTGGGAAAAGTTGAAGGTCCTGAAATGTTCTTATTCAGATCAGAGATTAGAGGAAAAGATTGTCTGTCTACATTTATATGAGAAAGGGAAGAAAACAGAGAGACATTGATGGATTTCCCTTGCAATTCTTATGCAGCTCATGATTGATGAAACATATGAAAAAAAAGATTATTTTACTAAAATACTTGCATTCCATGCAAACTCCCTATAAATTTTGGATTATATATTCGCTAAATCTCTCTCTATATTACACGTAGTAGCCCTATTTGTCGCCGAATTGCCACAATCTTGAAAGAAGAAAAAAACCCTAGCTCCGCCCATAGTGATCTTAGCTCATTCTCCTTTTTTGTGCTGTACTTGCCGCACGTCACTTTTTAATCGTCAGATTTTTATTATTCTAATAGCTAATTTAAATTAATTGGTGCTTTAATTTTATAGTTTTTTCTAAAGCTATTGTTCCGGGTACGGTATCGAAATCGAAATAATTATCTAATCTACATCATTAATTAATTATATAATAAGTATTTAATTTTCGCAAAAATTAAGATAAGGATTTGCATGGCGTGCTGCGTCACCATGGTGACACGTGCCACTTAATAAAGCTGTAACGGACAAAAAATTGTATTGTTGTTTTTTCTTTATGTAATTTTTACTAGCTCATAATGGGTAAAAGTAAGAAATCAAGACGATGTTCTTCATCAAGTTCTCCCGACTCATCTTTAGCTAGACTCGAGAGAAAATTGGAAAAATTGCTGCAAAAATGAAGAGAGTAAAAGCAAGTAAGAGATCACACTCTCGGACCAGATCAAAGTCAAGATACAGTGACCGCAGCTCGAAAAGCTCAGCTCTGAAAAGTCATAAAAGTGAATCTAGCTCGAGAAGCAGATCACACGAGAAAAGAAGCTCAACAGTTTCCTTGTCAAGGAGTCCTTCGCCAACCAAACGAGATAATAAAGGACAAGTTGATGACGATGAAGATATTCTCTCAGTTGATGCCCCCTTGGATGAAAAGCTTCTTTCTCAGTTAGGGGAGCTCCCAAATGAAAAACCAACAACTAGTAGTAATATACACAACTGTATTCAAGCTAGATGGGAAAATTATCTTAAAAGTGAAATTTCAGAAGACAGTCAGAAGGCTTTAATTGAAAAATATCCTCCACCAGCAAATTGTGTGACACTTTCAGCTCCAATTTTCAACCCCGAGGTTAAGGACGCTATGGCTCCTTCAGCTATTAAAAGAGATGAATATCAAGTGATATCATAACAGCAGGTTGGCGCTGGTCTTACAGCTATTGGAAATGTAATGCTTTTCTACTCAATCATAGCAGTGAGCTTGGATTAGATGAAGACAAGAAAGATTTCTTGACTCAGACTCTGGGAGACTCGGGTATAATTCTAGCTGATCTCCATCACTCTATATCTTTAACCCGTCGGGTTTTTGGACGACCAGCTATTGATTCATTTGCTACGAAAAATAACAGGAAATGTAAATTTTTCATTAGCTGGCTCCCAGACCCAGAATCTTCTAGTGTGGATGCCTTCACGGTTAGTTGGAAAGACAAATATTTTTACGCCTTTCCTCCCTTCTGTCTTGTAGCTAGAGTTTTACAAAAAAATATAAATGACGAAGCTACAGGTATTGTTGTTGTACCTATCTGGCCAGCTCAGGCATGGTTCCCCTTATGTATGTCTTTAAACGTGGGAGCCCAATGATACTGAAGCCTGAGGATAATTTATTGGTTTTTGATTTTAGGAATCCTCACCCATTATCGAAGAGCCTATCCCTACTTGTAGGGAAATTATCAAGCAAGCTTTTATCCAGCACGGAAATCCAGTAGCTGTTGTGGATTCTATGATTTCATCTTTATCACCAGCTACAATTAAACAATATCATGGGCCACTAAAATTATGATGGAAATTTTGTGAAGCTAACAATTATGATAAATTTAATATTACATTACAAAACTCTATGTGTTTTTTACAAAATTTATATGATAATGGAAGCTCGTACAGTAGTCATAACACCGCAAGATCAGCTACCTCTTTAATATCAAATACTGACCTTGGCTCCGACAAGAAAATTGCAAGATTGTTAGCTGGTTTTTACAAGCTTTGACCCTCAGCTCCTAAATATGAAAGCACATGGAATCCAGAACCTGTACTCAATTTCCTTGCCTCACTCCATTCTCTTTCTCAACTAACTCTCAAGAACCTGACCAAGAAGCTCATTGGTTTAATAGCTCTGTGCACTGCTCATCGAGTACAAACATTTTCATTAATTTGTATAAATGATATTATTATTGGTACTGATGGAATAGATATTAGAATTAGCTCAAATATTTATACATTATCCAAAGGAAAAGCTCAACCATCACTTTACCTTCCTTATTTTAAAGATAATGTTAAAGTTTGTGCAGCTACAACTCTTGTAGAATATTTAAAACGTACAAAAAGATTAAGACCCAGCTGTGAAGTTAGATTTTTTATTAGTGTATGTAAACCTTATAAAAATGTGAAAGCTCAAACAATTAGCAAAAGAAATTTTAAAAGACAGTGAAATTGACACTTCAATTTTCTCGATTCACAGCACTCGTGGAGCTTCAACTTTTGCAGCTAATAGAGCTGGTGTAAACATAGAAACAATTAGAAAGACAGCTGGATTGTCCTCCTCCTCTAACACTTTTGCAAAGTTTTATAATAGACTAGTTGATAACAGCTGAATTTGCAAATGCTGTTTTGGGTCTGTCAATGAGCTCTTAACTTTATCTTTTGTATATTACTTCTACTTATATAAAATACTT